>BQNB010001314.1:122282-142411 GCA_026074375.1 Tanacetum coccineum | reverse complement strand
GCCATTCCTCGTAAGAATTCACATCCGAATAGTCGATATTCCACCAAGAAGATATCTTACGCATAATCTGTCTCACTACAACGCATTGAAAGAAAATATGGTTTGTCGATTCCACACCGGCATTACAAATGGGACAAACAATCGAATCAATATCCATTCCACGACGAGAGATATTAAAACGCGTTGGGAGCGCATTAGATTTGACTTTCCAAGCTATGATATTCACCTTGATTGGCACGGATTTAACCTACCTAGACGGCAAACTAACATCCTGAAACTGATTCCCATCAATCTCCTTTCGAATTGAAGCCACCGAAAAGACCCCATCACTTTCTAACGTCCAAACGTAACGATCTTCGCAAGGCACGAGAGTAGTCATCCGAGAAATCTCAGCTAAAGAGTTAAGTTGCATGGTGGTTCTTTATATTTTTCTAAGGTAGGTCCCAAATTATTTTATACATCGACTCTAAATGAATTTTAAATGAATTTGGTGTCTAAGGTGTTTCCGAGGCACCGCCTATCATAGCTGTAGCTCCGCCTCTAATCATCATCCTCAAGAATAACATGAATAACCATGCAACAAAAAAAAGAATGTACAAACTAACAACAGTGTTGTAAAAATCGGTCATGGCGGCCGATATATCGGTGATATATCACTTGGCGGTGGTCCACCGCCACGATTTGCAGCAAATCGGCCAAGCTTGGCGTTTTGGTCAAAATCGGTCAAAACGGTCAAAATCGGCCGATTTTTGGTCTTCTTGATCGTGATTTTCTTGATCGTGTTTTATGGTGTTTTCTGGATGAAGAAGGTGAAGGAGGAAGTCAAAAAGAGTAAAGAAGGTGAGAGAGGTTGAAGATTGTGCAACAGTAAAATACGACTGTGTGTTAAATGCATGTAACCTGGTTTCTTGGCCCAGTTAAATGGGCCTTAAAATAATTTATTGGGCTGACTGAAAGTATAGAAAAACTCAATTTAAACTATACTTGTTGTAATATATAGCTAAATATATAATTAGAACATTAATAAAATTATTAAAAATAATAAAAACATTAATAAAATTCTTAAAAATATATAAATTTTGAAGATTTTATATCAAATAAATATTCAAAATATTAAAAATATATATATTTTGGTTATTGACTTATTTTGTTAAGATATTGCTAATATTTATTTTTTGAAAATAAATTCCTTTATAATATAGGGTCTCCGCCAAGAAACCGATATATCGCTTAAAGGTGGTCGACCGCCGAGGTACCGCCGAGCGATATTTACAACACTGACTACCAATATAGAAAACAAAATCTATCCGTTTGAGACTTCAGTTCCTCCTCATGCAAGCAGCCACTTTCTTCTATTCCATCATCGTAACCAAAATAAGCGTAGAGGTCCGGTCATTAGATCGTCCTTCTGAGAACGCATGAGCAAAGTTCTATGAATGGAACTTATATAATAGGTAGACATGCCACATATATTCGACGTGGCTCTACTCATTAAGTTTTTTATGTACTTGGATTTAAAGTACACTAATGCCTTTATGAACTAGCCATCTAAATTATAAACGTAATCAACATTTATCCCACCACTAAACCAACCACCGTGGTGATAACAACTAAACAAACACATAAACATATCACGCCTAAACACAAACATATAATATACAGAGTACCTCACAATACATCATATATACACAAAAACAAGGAATATTGGTTTTGTCAAGTTTGTGAGCAAACCACCTCCAAAACTGGTTGATTCTTGAAAGAGGGTTGACACGTGAAAATTAAGACCATCATGCCGATCTCATAAGTTATATCTTTAATTACTTATTCTAAAATAACATTGAATTAAGACCACTCATGTTTGTTTCCACATATGTATTATTTACATAATCAGTTGTGCAGCAATAATGACATTCTGCATACAAAATTACAAACATAACATACACAAAAGGTGTACCTTTTCAGGATTCAAACCATCATATTACCTAACCGGGTCGATTTCCGTGTTAGGGAAGTTAATGATTAATTGGATGTTTGGATCAATGCCAATCGAGTCCACCCATTGTGGCAGGCCTCACTCCCTCCCACACTTCATTAGAACCAACTGCTTCGTTGTCAATGTCTTCTATATCGCTATCCCACCATCCATTGCCACCAGCATCTGTTCACGGACAAACAGTTTATCAGCTTCTATTACATTTTGTATGAGAATTTCACGTACTCATTTTCATATAAGTAAAGATCTGGTACTTACAGTGGTTATAAAGAGGAAGTGGTTTCTCTTTTCTGATAAAGGGTCTTTTATAATTTGTTTGCCTCCAAATGTGTTTATCTCCCAGAACAACCAAACGCTTTGGAGCCGGCGTTTACCATACAAACCTTGTGATCATTATTACTTACAATTACAGAACATATGTATAATATGACTGAGTACCAAACAAACAGTAAAAGAGTAAATCGGCTACACCTCCAAATGTGTTTCTTCTCTTGGACGAATCCTGAGTTTGTGATTCTTTTGTCAAATGTGTGATATGGATCTCGTTGTTTAGATCTATAACATTAATTTTTTCGCTCTCTTTACTGGGCTTAAACTGTTCAAGAACAACGCCAAGTAAACCATCCAACTCTCGTCCCTTGGCTTTCTGGTCAGCGTTTGTCCATCGATAGACTGATTAGCATTTATAATTGTTCTCGGTGATAGAAATGGTCTCTCTTTACACTGGCAATAAGTGCCAATGAGTTCATGAACTCAACACATTGAAAGTAACGGAAATTATACAACAGATATTATCTGGTCTTTTGGTTAGCGCAGTTCTTGAATCTGCTACAGGGAGACAAGGAAAAACAAAACTGCAAAAGATGATATATATCTTATAGGTAGCACAATCTAAGTGCCTAAAAAGCAAAACCATTAACTTAATTTTCCAACTAATCACTCATTCCTGCCATCACCTTGAAAGTAATCCTTCTGATATAAGAATGTTGATCTCAAGGGGATGCTACATTTCACAATGTTTATTCTCATATATAAAAACAGCTTCAACTTCAAGTAAGTATACTTTTGTTCATGACAAAATTGTGTACCAATAATCCATTGCTATTCTGGTAGTCTTAAAAGCACCATGAACGTATCCGGTATCTCTTGATTCATGGATAACTGGGAATCGTGTTATGAATGTGATTATAACTCGTAAGGGTCGTTTGGTATTAAAGTGTAAGTTCTATGTATTAGAATCCACTTTGAGTTAGAAGTCTGATAAGTCAAAGAGTACTTGGTTTCTCTTTTGTATTCATAGCCGTCATAGTATCCAAGTTTGTTCGACTTTCTCCTCCTCATCTCTATAAAAGGAGGTAAGGGGGAAGAGACTTTGTACCTTTTGAATTTTATTTTTACCTTTGAATTTGATTTGTACCTTTGAATTTTTGTTTAGTAATAAAGAAAAGCTTTCGCAAATTTGTCGATTCTTGTTTTGCTCTTGTTCTTCATCTTTGATTATCATTTGTTGATTCTAACAAGTGGTATTAGAGCTCGTTGATCATGTGGGTGTATCAAGAAGCTTGAATCATTCTTGATTTAAGGTTTCATTTTGATTTAATTAGGTTTAGGGTTCTTTTGGATTGATTCTATTTTGGGGAAAGCTGCTGGTGCTATCTGGGAATTTGATAGTTTTGGTTTGTTCTTGATTTTGGTGTTTAGATCGATTCAATCTGCTTGTTTTCTAGAATTGGTGGTGGAGTTATTCTTGGGAACGATCTGTTTGATTTTGTGTTCAGTTTTGGGTATATGATTATTGTTTTTGGGCCATTTGTTTTGGAGTTGGGCTATAGAAAGATTTGTTTCCAAATTGTATACAAACTTGGGGCTTTGTTTTACTTTTGGGCCCATTGGTATATATGGATTACT
Organism: Tanacetum coccineum; assembly: GCA_026074375.1. Classification (NCBI taxonomy): domain Eukaryota; kingdom Viridiplantae; phylum Streptophyta; class Magnoliopsida; order Asterales; family Asteraceae; genus Tanacetum; species Tanacetum coccineum. The sequence goes on along the minus strand of BQNB010001314.1, from coordinate 138,510 downwards.
CTGGTGTAATTTGAATATTGAATTGAGTTCGACAGTATGTTAGTTCATGGTAATTGAAATTGAAACGTTTGTTTGTCTTCGTATTTGGTCATTAGAATTTTTATTTTTATTATATTTTGGGGCGTTTGAATTATTCAAGCCCGTTCGTCAAGTTATTTATTAACTTGAATTATTCGGTCAATGTTTGATTGTTTGTTTTGAAGTCACCGGCATTTGCTTGGATCGATTTTGTTTCAGATTTCTTTTGGGAATCGATCGTTCATTTTGAATTAGGCTAGTTTCTCTAGCGTTTGAAATTTTGAATTCGATTTGAAACTTATGGTATTCCATAGGAGTTTCAATCACGGTGGGGATTGTTATGAATGTGATTATAACTCGTAAGGGGTCGTTTGGTATTAAAGTGTAAGTTCTATGTATTAGAATCCACTTTGAGTTTGAAGTCTGATAAGTCAAAGAGTACTTGGTTTCTCTTTTGTATTCATAGCCGTCATAGTATCCAAGTTTGTTTGACTTTCTCCCCCTCATCTCTATAAAAGGAGGTAAGGGGGAAGAGACTTTGTACCTTTTGAATTTTATTTGTACCTTTGAATTTGATTTGTACCTTTGAATTTTTGTTTAGTAATAAAGAAAAGCTTTCGCAAATTTGTCGATTCTTGTTTTGCTCTTGTTCTTCATCTTTGATTATCATTTGTTGATTCTAACAAGTGGTATTAGAGCTCATTGATCATATGGGTGTATCAAGAAGCTTGAATCATTCTTGATTTAAGGTTTCATTTTGATTTAATTAGGTTTAGGGTTCTTTTGGATTGACGTTTGATTGATTCTATTTTGGGGAAAGCTGTTGGTGCTATCTGGGAATTTGATAGTTTTGGTTTGTTCTTGATTTTGGTGTTTAGATCAATTCAATCTGCTTGTTTTCTGGAATTGGTGGTGGAGTTATTCTTGGGAACGATCTGTTTGATTTCGTGTTCAGTTTTGGGTATATGATTATTGTTTTTGGGCCATTTATTTTGGAGTTGGGCTATAGAAAGATTTGTTTCCAAATTGTATACAAACTTGGGGCTTTGATTTACTTTTGGGCCCATTGGTATATATGGATTAGTCTGGTGAAATTTGAATATTGAATTGAGTTTGACAGTATGTTAGTTCATGGTAATTGAAATTGAAACGTTTGTTTGGCTTCGTATTTGGTCATTAGAATTTTTATTCGTATTATATTTTGGGGCGTTTGAATTATTCGAGCCCGTTCGTCAAGTTATTTATTAACTTGAATTATTCGGTCAATGTTTGATTGTTTGTTTTGAAGTCATCGGCATTTGCTTGGATCGATTTTGTTTCAGATTTCTTTTGGGAATCGATCGTTCTTTTTGAATTAAGCTAGTTTCTCTAGCGTTTGAAATTTTGAATTTGATTTGAATCTTATGGTATTCATTAGGAGTTTCAATCACGGTGGAGATTGTTATGAATGTGATTATAACTCATAAGGGTCATTTGGTATTTAAGTGTAAGTTCTATGTATTAGAATCCAATTTGAGTTAGAAGTCTGATATGTCAAAGAGAACTTGGTTTTCTCTTTTGTATTCATAACCGTTATAGTATCCAAGTTTGATTCAACTTCCCCCCCTCATCTCTATAAAAGGAGGTGAGGAGGGAAGAGACTTTATACCTTTTGAATTTGATTTGTACCTTTGAATTTTCTTTTAGTAATAAAGAAAAGCTTCCGCTGCTCTTGTTCTTCATCTTTGATTGTCGTTTGTTGATTCTAACAAATCGAATATGAACTCATTGACGACTGATAAACTACTGTAAACTAAGAATAAAAATGATACATGGATACACTATTGCTTAGAATTCTCAAAGAGGCAATGCTTATAGGACACCGTTTACAAACCGGTTATAGCACTTTCAAATGGAAGATAATCAGTTATAAGGATTTGAACGAAGCTCAACCAAGTGATAATCTCACGAGCATGGTAATAGTGTATCCAAAATGATAGCCCAAAAATAGCTTTACATTTTTGAATTGCTTATAATTCTATTAGCTTATATGTCCATTTGGGTAGAATACACACTTGATACTAAGCACATTGGTCGGTGCTTATTGTAAAGTGCATCTACTTATATATGCCATAAGCCATTATCTCCCAAAGAGCTCCTAAAACACAATTCCAAACACCCACTTATGACTCTTTATCAATAGAATTCAATCACATTACATCCCTGGTGCATTTATCATAACAAGCTTCGTATTTTCCATTAATATCACATAATTATACACAAACACATTAACTATTGGAAAAGTTTAGTGGAAAAACGTGTTTTTACTAACTTTGGACATAGATAATTATTAGTGCTTATAATTATTAAGTGTAAGGCCAGGTCGAGCCAGTATACGTTCAAAACGAAGTTGATGTGAATGAGATATCGAGTCTCAAAGAAGGATAGTTGGAAAGGAAGAGAATGGTTAAATCTCAGTTATGAGTTTGTTTGGAAACTGACAATTGAATTGGCTATTATTATTTGTTTGAAAGGTTTATAACAGCAAATTAATGAGTCTGAAAATTAAATTGGCTGGATGGAGTGGTGGTGGTAAACCCACCTAACACATCAGCACCACATCAGCTTTCTCTCTCCAAATACAACTCACATTTCAACCGTAATAAGAACTCACCTTACAACTAAAACTCACCTTACTCACCTTTTTTTAATTTAAATACTTTTATTCATAAACTAAAAAATAAATATTTACGTAAACGTAAACGTACGAAATTAATAAAAACGTTAACTAAATTAAAAACTTTTATTCATAAATTAAAAACATTACAGACTTCGAATATTAAAAAGATATTACAAATAAAGATTAAACTAAGCATTACGAGACAAGTGTTCATAAAATGAGAGAGTTTTGTATAAAATGAAAGAGTTGTGTTTAAAAATGGTAAAGTAGTGGGTATTTATAAGTAAAAAGTAGAGTTTTTTTTAATTTTTTATATTAAACGGATATAAAATCATTGGGGCCCACATTTTTTAAAACTCACACTCGGTGAGTATGTCACATAGTATGCCAAAAAAACGTCTGAAACTCACCTTGATAATGGAACTCACCTAGGTGAGTTTTACCACCGGCATGGCAAGTCGCGCGCGAGTGAGAACTCACCTAGGTGAGTTTGGCACCGCTCCGTCCAGCCTAAGGCTGGATGGAGTGGTGGTGGTAAACCCACCTGACACGTCATCGCCACATCAACTTTTTCTCTCCAAATAAAACTCACATTACAACTCACCTTTCAACCGTAATAAGAACTCACCTTACAACTAAAACTCACCTTACTCACCCATTTTTTTTATTTAAATACTTTTATTCATAAATTAAAAAATAAATATTTACGTAAACGTAAACGTACGAAATTAATAAAAACGTTAACTAAATTAAAAACTTTTATTCATAAATTAAAAACATTACAGACTTCGAATATTAAAAAGACATTACAAATAAAGATTAAACTAAGCATTACGAGACAAGTGTTCAATCAAATCGTGTCGAAGGTTTTGATGTGCTTGTGCTGATCTGATCCAACGCATAACGTGTTGCACTTGTTCCTCGTTTCGTAACGGGTCGTCCGGTTGATGCATTTCCTCTGGGAACCATTTGGGAGATATCGCATATTTTTTGTATTTTCGAATCATATTATGTAATATGATGCATGTGTACATCATATTAATAATCCTCTTTTTTTTAGCGCTCGTGTAGGATTGGCTAGTATGAAAAGGAACTCACCTAGGTGAGTTTTGCCACCGGAGTGGCACTCGCGCGCGAGTGGCTAACTCACCTAGGTGAGTTTTGCACCACTCCGTCCAGCCTTATGATCAATGCTATTTATGATGGAGTTACAATGATATATACTTGGGTTAAAATGACAAAGTGATAAATTTTCGAGACCGGAGTTGATCTTTTTAGAACAAGATTCGTGCATCGCACCAACCCCGACTACATCATAAAGAGTTTAGCACCCTTTCTTGAAAATATAAGAATGTTGAATGTTGAATCTAATTTAGGAAACTATGATACACAATGTTGAATAATAAATTCAGTCATCAATACCATTATAACATTGTAACAGCCCAATTAATTTATCATTGTAACTGTCGTAATAATTATTAAAAAGTGTAACTGCTAAAAATCATTACTATCCATGATGATTATTAAAAAGGTGTCACCGCATCCACCATACAAATCCACACAAACCATTTCATATCTCGCACACACAAATGTTATTTTATAGCAATATCGCATATCGTTATATGAAATAGTTACTACAATATCGCATATCGTTAATTATCTGCCGCTAGGAATTCCCGGTGCTATGCACGGGTACGCGTCTAGTCTTCTAAAAAGACAATATAAATTAAAAAGTGTAGAAAATGGTCATCCTTGCGACACGTGTCTTCCATCCATAGTGTTCAAAAAATCTAGTCAAGGGTAAAATGGTCATCTTACCCGGTTCTTTTTCATCCTCAAATTTCAAATGCTCAAAACTTTTAAAAGATAAACTTTTAGAAAAAAACACATATCACCATAATTTCGCAAACTTAATCCTCTTTAATTTAGTATAAATGTTAAATATTTCAAAACTTTTTTTACATATCAAATTGGCTTTGTTTTTTCTTTATTTTTTTGGCATTTTCGAATAATTACAAACTTAAAACATGAAAGTTATAGATTTTGGTTCACTCTTACATAGATTTTTGAATCACACAAATCCGAAGACACATGATTGAGATATCATACGTTAAAGATGACGTTTTAGTCACATATGTTGCACATAAGATGTTTGATGCAATGTCTAGCTTAGATTGTTACTTGTTAAAATTGCGTTAAAGGCACTATTTTTTTTACCACAACGCACCATTAGTCATTTTATTAATGTAAGATTAAAGAGTGAGGCCTTTTTAATTTGTTAATTTTGTACAAAAATGTAAGCAAATGAGTTTTTAACAATAAATTTGACCAATGTTAAATTTAAATTAGAAAAATTGTAAAACATAAAAGTTATAGATTTAGGTTAATATTTACTAAGGTTTTTGAATCACTCAAATCCGATGTCATATGTGAGAGACATCATACGCTAAAGATGATGTTTTAGTAATATTTGATGATGAAAAACATAGCTTATGAACAACATTGATTATGATGAACTAATGAACAAGACAACATTAATCTACATGTTCCCAAGTGTTTATTAGTTAGTCTTGTTCATCAGTTCTTCAATCTTGTTGATGAACAAAATTAACCGATGAAAAAGGTAACATCAATACACATGTTGTTCATAAGTGTTTATCAGTTAGTCTTGTTCATAAGTTCATCAGTCTTATTGATGAACCAATGAACAAGAACAAGACAACATCAATTTATATGTTGTTCATCAATAAAAAATGACGTTCATCAATAGTAAGTGTTGTTTATCAATAAATAGAGTTGTTCTTCAATAAAATGTCTTGTTCATCAATTAATCTTGTTAATCAGTTAGTGAGTTCATCAGTTCATCAAATAACTAAAAATAACTAAAATTCTATTATGGTACACTAATTAGTGCATGTAAATGTACTTTTATAAGGGAAATATCTCTCATGCATTCTATCAACCACATTTTGTGCACTAAATATGTTTAAAACGTGATTTTTAAAATACGACACTTATAGTATATTGGATTTGAGTGATTCAAATTTCTGGTTAGAGAATGAAAAAAAATCTACAACTTTTGTGTTGTAACTTTGTATAAATCAACCTTTAAGTTAGACAAAATTAGGGTCGAAGATGCAGAAAGTTTCAATAAAATCAATACCCACTTAAAATCTAGAAAAAAGTTTAGATTCATATATTAAAATTTATACCAAATTAAAGGATCATATAGATCCTTGACTACACTCAACCTCAAATCAATACCTACTCAGGGCACAAGAATCACTTAAATGCACTACACAAAATAATAAAGATAGCGATAAAACAACGAGATCATAACTTAGTAATCAATAAAAGATAATTAGATAATTAATTGCCAAGAACAAATAATAGAGCACAATTAATAACATAGCAACAATAAATTAAACCGCATGATCTGTTCAATCAAAATAATATGGGTGATTATATTTGACCAAAATAAAATGAAGTACGATTACAAACTGTGCTAAATTAATGCCCTCGATCCCCTAGTCGAATGTCATGGCAAACCCCGAAGGGTTTGCCTATATACCTTGCGTCTGCTACTTTTCTCCCTTTTCTTAAACCACTCGTATGGAACAGAATGAATTAGAATGTGTTACATTCTCATCTATTTATAAATATACAAGTTTGGTACTTGTACAACTCAGGCCCTCGTACTTTGTGGTGATAAATGAAACTTTGTAGTAGTTTTGTACATAATACGTCCCTTTGATGAGTCATACTTTACGGCATAACGGCATCGACCACGTTACGCCGTAATCTTCCTGACGCGGCATTTCTTTAATTAGTATTAAAATATGTTACGGTGTAATTACTTCGACACATTACGCCGTAACCCTTAGTCAGCATTAATATTTTCTTCAATAATTTAATTACGGCGTAACTCCTACGCGACATTACGCCGTAATGCCTCGTCAGCACCAAATCTTCGTTATTAAAAATTGATTACGGCGTAACTCCTGCGGGATGTTACGCCGTAAAGTCTTCTAAGCATGTAATATTACGGCGTAATCCATAATTATGCCGTAATTCTTCCATAATGCGGATTTTGATGTAAAAAGATGTTATTCCGCATCTTTTCCGTTCCAACGCCTCTAATTTACCTGAATTCGCCAAATAAATGAATTAAGTATCGAATTCATATAAAAATGATATAAAGTGAGGCAATAAACGCGAGAATTTGATATATAAAAGTATTAATTTTTTGTAAAAGTTTGTCATTTGAAAGTTATGACAATTATAAGTTTGAGGGTGAAAATAAAAAATGGATGAAATGACCAAATTGTCTTTTGACAGAAAATTTTGGTTGTTCTTTTCCTGGCCATTAGATGAAGGCGGGGTTGATTAGATGGCTTAATGACAAAGTACTTTGTTACTATCTTTTGAATTATTGTTGTGCAATATTTTAAAAAAAATTGGCAAAAGAACACACACCTTAAAGCTTCTTATTATTCATAGCATAAAAAATCGTTTGGCCATGCGGCTTCCCGTTATAATTATGACACATACCTTTAGCCGATGAATAAAAGGAAACAAATGAATGGGTAATAGAGATGAAGAGATATTGCTACTTGAGGTACTTTATACATTTGCCCGTTGGGAGCTTTAACATTTAGACACATTATATTTTACAAGCATGGTACATGCAGAGCAACAGGGTTGGAGACGAGTTTTAAGTTTTTTTTTGCGAATATTGTATAACAATTTTTTTATAATGGATTGATAGTTTCCAAAAATTGATTTTATATGTATTAATTAAAATAAAATTTTAAATTACAACATTAAATTGGAAGACTGTTAAAAGTCTACACATTTAATACACTTAATTTTCTAATTGTAACTTCATTTTTTAAGTGTGTTGTCTAAATTTTTTAAGCATTACATTTTGAGAACGTTCCAAATACATTATAATATAGTTCATATTCAGATAGTGTTTTGTAATTGCTCATTATATGTTTATTTGTATTACTATAATTTGAATGATGATATGTTTCTCATTCTAATGAGAATCATCTTTTAGGCCGCAAAAATGTAAGGATTGGCAAACTCAAACGAGGTTGCTGAACATGTTGGAAGCAAAAGAAAAGCATATTATATTTAACACATAAGGTTCTATTGAAATCCGTCTTGTATTATTGATAAAACTATTGAGAGCTAATTTTATTCCTTGATTATCATTGATAACAACTATCCTATATATATATGATACAAGAGAACATTCTGGAATGATTACCATGGGCTTAGGCCCAATACATATTAATGAATAATAAATGTCTTGACTAATAAATGTTTTGACTTGACTTGAATGTTTGAATGTTAACTTGACTTTCAATGTTGACTAATACGCCTTCGCAGTTGGAGCGGGAGGAGGCCGTACGCTCAAACTGGAGCGAAAATCTTCAAACAAAGCTGAGGGAAGACCTTTGGTAAAGATATCAGCATACTGAAAACGAGATGGAACATGAAGAACCCGAACATTACCAGCTTTAACCATATCACGAACAAAGTGTATATCAATCTCAATATGTTTGGTGCGTTGGTGTTGAACCGGGTTGGCTGACATATAAACTGCACTAACGCTATCACAGTAAACCAGAGTAGTATCAAAGAGGAGAGTGTAACTCACGAAGAGGAGATTACGGGGAATCCATGCAGTTTTCATGCAACAAAACAGTTAGCAACACCCCGGTATTCCCATTCAGCACTAGAGCGAGAGATGGTGTGTTGTCGTTTAGCAGACCACGACAAAAGGTTATTACCTAGAAATACACAATAACCGGAAGTAGACCTGCGGGTGAAAGGGCAACCTGCCAAATCAGCATCAGTGTACCCAACTAAAGATGTAGTAGTGGACGCATATAACTGAAGACCAAGCTCAAGGGTGCCCTGAACATAGCGCAAGATACGTTTGAGAGCAGCAAAGTGCGGCTCCCTCGGATCATGCATATAGAGACAAACCTGTTGAACTGCATAGGACAAATCTGGGCGAGTAAAGGTAAGATACTGGAGCCCCCCTGCAAGACTACGGTATAAAGTAGGATCCTGAACAGGAACGCCGTCCGGACCCAATTTGGAGTCAGTGTCAATTGGTGTCCGAGACGGGTTACAATTAACCATATGAGCTCGCTCAAGAAGCTGACGAGCATACTTCTTCTGAGACAAAAATAACCCTGTAGGATGACGAACAGCAGAGATGCCAAGAAAATAATTAAGTGCCCCGAGATCGGTCATATCAAACTCTTTATGCAAAGAGTCTACAATCTGCTGAAGTAGAACTGGAGAAGAAGCTGTGAGGATAATATCGTCCACATATATAAGTAAATAAGCAACCTGAGAACCCTGTGTATATATAAACAATGAAGAATCACACCGACTAGGAGAAAAACCAGCCCGAGTGGCATAACCTGCAAACCGCTGGAACCAAGCACGAGGTGCCTGTTTCAAACCATACAAAGACCTCTGCAAAAGACATACATGATTAGGATAACGAGAGTCAACAAAACCAGGGGGCTGATGCATATACACTGTCTCAGATAAATCACCGTTAAGAAATGCATTCTTAACATCAAGTTGGTGAATAGGCCACTGTCGAGACACAGCAAGGCTAAGAACGGTGCGAATGGTGGCCGGCTTAACAACTGGACTAAATGTCTCATCAAAGTCAACACCGTGTTGCTGATTACTACCGTTAGCAACAAGTCGAGCCTTATAACGACTCAAAGTACCGTCAGCATGAAATTTATGCTTAAATAACCACATAGATCGAACCAAGTTAACATCAGACGGCCTTGGAACAAGAATCCAAGTACCATTTTTAACTAACGCATTATACTCATCATACATAGCATTACACCAATTAGGGTCTTTTAGAGCAATAAACGGAGATTTGGGAATAGGAGAGAGAGATGAAGTGTGAAGAGAAAGACGTTCGATGGGTTTGACAATACCCGATTGAGACCGTGTGATCATGGGATGAGTGCGGGGTGGTTCATTAACTGGGTTGGTATTGGTTTGTGGATTTGGTGGATCGAATATGGGTGGTGGCAGCGGATTGTTTTGGGTTTGGGTTTGAATGTTGTTTGGTTCGTGACTAGTGGGCTGGTTGGTGGGGAAAGTTGGGCCTGGTGAATTTGGGCCGGTGTGAGGAGGACTTTGGGTTGGATCGGTAATTGGTGGAGCAGTTGGGATGCTCGTTTGGTGTGGGATGTTTGTGGAAGGATTAGGAAGTTTGGATGCAAGAGAAGTGAGGAGGGGTGAACGTTGAGTATCGAGGAAGGTGTAAGAAGGTGGCGAGGAAGGTGTCATAGATTTGTAAGGGAATTGTGTTTCGTCAAAGGTGACGTGTCGGGAGAGAATAATTTTGTTTGTCTCGAGGTTAAGGCAACGAAAACCACGATGATAGGCGGGATAGCCTAAAAAGATACATGGTGTGGCACGCGGGGCAAGTTTATGAGGTGAGTGGAGATGAGGGTAGCATAGACACCCAAAGATGCGAAGGTGCGAGTAATTGGGTGGTTTGTTGAAAAGGCGTGTGAAAGGTATATCGTTATGGATTGCGGTAGATGGTAAAAGGTTTAGGAGATAGGTGGCCATATGGAGGGCTTCGACCCAAAAGGTAGGGGGAGGTGTGCTTGAAAGAGAAGAGTACGAATGGTATTATTAATTGTTCGTATCATTCGCTCCGCCTTGCCATTTTGTTGGGAGGTTTTTGGGCAAGAGAATCTAAATTGGATGCCATTTTTGGCAAAAAGGGTGTGGAGTCGGTTATTATCGAACTCACCGCCATGATCACATTGGAAGTTTTTAATTTCACATTTAAATTGATTTTTAACATAGTTGCGAAAATGCAAAAATTTATCAAACATGTCAGATTTAGAACGAAGAGGATAAATCCATAGAAAATGAGAGAAATGATCAAGAAATAAGACATAATATTTAAAACCACTAGAACTAATAATGGGAGATGTCCATAAATCAGAATGAATAATATCAAAACAATGTTCGACAATAGAATCTGAACTATGAAAGGGAAGCTTCACATGTTTGCCAAGTTGGCAAGCGTGACAAATATGTGAAGATTTTTCTTTATTACATGAAATAAAACGACTAGAGACAAGCGAACGTAGCACTTGATCACCCGGATGTCCGAGGCGTTGATGCCACGTGGAGGCACTTGTCGAGAGAAAAGCAATGGGAGAAGTTGATGGCTTGGTAACTGGATAGAGATCGCTCGAGCTGTCACATCGAAGGAGGATATGACGAGTCAAGTAATCCTTCACAGAAAAACCAAAGGCGTCAAATTCAATAGTACAATTATTGTCCCTAGTGAACTGACGAACAGAAATGAGATTTTTAATTATATTGGGGGTTACAAGAACATTATGAAGATGAAGTGGGCGATGATGGGAAGGAATAATGCTATGGCCTGTGTTGGTGACGGGAATAGACTTGCCATCACCAACGTGAACAGATGGAAATAAGCGTTTATCAAAAATGGTACTTAAATTACTTGCATTAAAATTTAAATGAGAAGAGGCACCTGTATCCATGTGCCAAGTCGGGTCTTGCAGCGGCATAGTGCTAAACGCACTTGGTAAAGTAGTAGGTTGGGATGCATAAATAGCCAGAGCAGGACCAAGTATACCTTCACCGGGATGCAGCAATCTATAATGCTTTTGTGGTGTAAACTGTTGAGCAACATTAGTCTTGTAGGCCACATATTTGGCTAGGGTATAGGTGAACATATTGAAATACAATCGAAGATAATTTGAGATTACAGTAGTTGAGAGATATAGAGAGAACTTAGGGAGAGGGTCGACTTTTTAGAGAGAAATTAGGAGAGGATCGGTTTTTGCTCTGATTACCATATTGAGAGCTAATTTTATTCCTTGATTATCATTGATAACAACTATCCTATATATATAGGATACAAGAGAACATTCTGGAATGATTACCATGGGCTTAGGCCTAATACATATTAATGAATAATAAATGTCTTGACTAATAAATGTCTTGACTTGACTTGAATGTTTGAATGTGGACTTGACTTTCAATGTTGACTAATAAAAACATGATAAGAAAATAGTGAATTACCCAAGGCTTTTGGTCTAGTGGTATGTGAGTTCTCTCTACCAACAAGTGGTTGTGGGTTCAAGCCTCGCGCTAGAGGCGTTTGTGAAATTTATTATGACATAGGTAGTATAGGTGTGAAAAAATGCCGTTCTAAAAAAAGAACAAAAAAAGAATGAATTGTGTGATTGTTATAGTTTTTGCTAGAAAAAAAGCGGAAAAACAGAAAGAAAAGAAACTTATCCCACATCGCCTCATGCATATATGTTTGCATTGAAGAGCTTATGATAAATAAGGGAAGCCCATAAGCAACCCAGACTGCAAATAAGCAGTCAAGTTTCTTGGCTTTCATTGTTCTTGTTTTAATTGTTGAGCTAGTGAAAAATTCTAACTAGTTTTATGAGTAACTAATACAATAACTTTTGGAGTTTGGGGAAGTTAAAACTTTGTTGAGTACTAACTCCACAAAGCTTTTAGCTTTCTCAAACAGCTCTAGTTATATTATTGTAATAAACTCAAAAATAAAAAAGGATTTAATTGTTACACTTGTAATAAAAAAAAAAAAAACTAAACCAAGTGCCAAGTGGTGCGTGTGTAAGGTGTTTTTGTGTGTGTGGTTGTCAAAATGGTGGTGTTAACTCGATTGGTAGTGGTGTTTTCATGTGGTTGTCAAAATTGTGGAAGAAGATAAGTTATGGATGGTAGGTGTAAAAGTGATTCATATCAGATCTAGATTCGATTTTACATATGACTTTAAGTTTTCGGCGGGCTAACAAAATAGTTTGGAGGGAGACGAAAAATTAGAAAATTTTGATACATCAACTTTAGCTACGATTTGTCGTAGCTAAAGTTTTAAACTTTTATACAAAATAATGTATTAAATTTAGGGATTTTCTAAAATGTGCTCCGAGAGCACATGTTTGAGGTTATATAAAAGTAAAGTTGAAGATTGTTAAATTCAAATTTGCATTTAATTACGGTAACTTATAACTATATTCACTGCGAATTAAATGCATATTCTGATATAAGGAAATTTCGTGTTTAATAAATATGACTTTTTTTGAACGGCGGATTTTATTAAAAAAATAAACTAGCAAGGAGCTAGAAAATTACAAAGACACAAGATGAGGGTTTTTGAGCCACTCTATCCAACTAAAAGAGACTTTACATCTATAACGACACCAATAAAAAAAGCGAGATACCACGTCTTAAAAAATAACCGCCTTTGAAGGATACTCCGAACCAAAAATACTTTTATTACGGAAACTCAAATATGCCACCACATGACATAGCAAACTCTTTCGAAAAACTGTTTATACTTAACTGAAAGCCGAAGATTCAAAATCCAATCTAACCATTCTTCTTCGTATGAAGATACCTCTGTATAACTTACATCCCACCAATGAGAGATCTTGCGCAAAATCTCTCTAGCAATATGACATGTGAAGAAAATATGTCTAGTCGATTCCGCCGCATCACAATGAGAAAATTGTTACACTTGTAATGAAATGAATAAATTAGGTTTAACTATAAGTCTATTTGTTAGCAATGTTTTAAAACTGGTTGAACCAAAAATCGGGGTGGTACCGATCCGTTGTACACCGTGTTTTTGTTGATATTTATACATGATTGAACAGCCGGGTTTTAATAGACCTGGGTCTGGGTGAAGAGGTTTGTGTTTTGCTAAAAAAAAATTTGGTGGAATGAGAAAAGAGAAATATGCACATATAGGGTTGAGGTGATGATTTAATAAGCTAACCAAGTGCTGATCTAGTTTGATGACATCTATAGGATGTAGTCAAGTATACTTTTTAAATTGTTCTTATTGAAATGCATGAGTCTTTCTATAATCTAAAAATATTAAAATAATTTGTTTGGTTTTGTGATCTAGACTGATGGCATCTATATATGTTTTGTTTCCAGGCTCCACATATATAGGTTTGTTTTGTTTTTCTTTCAATCAATCATGTTTTATTTTATATAAAGTAGTATGTGGTTTTTAGAATCCATTACGATCGTACATTTGTAAGTTAGGTGTATGGTGCCCGCGTGTTGTGTCAGTATTAAAGTAATAACAACATTCGAGATCGAGCTTTCTGTTATTATCCGAGCTCGTTTACTACTCTATTTATTTATAATATGACACAACTTGGTGAAAATTGTGACTATATGTCAAGTTCAAAAGCACGAGTGAATGAACTATCATGCATACATTCAACACAATTACCATCCAAAAGACTTGCCTATTAGAAGGTGACTTCCCCCATATCTTTGTATTCATCACTAGCCATCTTTATATATAGATGAGTCCTAAGACTATACAAGGGAAACAACAATCACAATTAATGATACATAATTGCTAATGTCAATCAAGGCAATCACAATTAATGATAATTGCTAATGACAGCTAATACTCCCCCGCAGTTTGAGCGGGAGGCTTCTCGACGGACAAACTAGAACATAAGTTGAAAATCGCTTTTTCTTTTATCATCTTCTTTGTTATTTGTTGAGACAGAAGAATAATTGTATTTGTCGGCATAGTTGTTTTGCTGCTTGCGACATCCTCCTTTGCGTGGCTTGCTTTGCCTTTAGTTGGTGTGCAAATTTTTCACCAATTATTTTTGAAAAATACAATGATCTTCGGTGGTTTCTTCATCTTCTTTGTTATTTGTTTGAACGAAAGCATAATTGTATTTTGAGGCATAGTGGTTTATTGCTTGCGGCTTCCTCCTTTGCGTGACGTATATTTTTACGTTTGAGATTGCTTTGCCTTTAGATAGGAGCGACAAATTAATAACCAACTATTTTCAAAAACTACAAGGATCCCCGCTATTAAAACAAAGATTAAAAGACAAAGTTTGATGATTGATGGCTATATCAACATAATACAAGAGATTCCCATCTATCTCGCTGATGGGATACACTTCAGTAATAAGCTTAACCAAAGAGAAGCATGCACACATATTGAGATAAGAACGACACACCATCACACAACACACACATAAAGCTCATACGAGCTGATTATTTAGAGACAAAAAGCGAAAAATAAAATAAATATGTTTGGGATCCCTCCGAATCATCGGCGAGTTGCCGATGACCGGAGGACAACTATATTGTAATGAGGTGGAAAAAAATTAATGTTTTAAGGATCTTTCTAGCTTGATACCATATTAGAGAGTGACTTCCCCCATATCTTTGTATTCATCACTAGCCATCTTTATATATAGATGAGTCCTAAGACTATACAAGGAAAACAACAATCACAATTAATAATACATAATTGCTAATGTCAATCAAGGAAATCACAATTAATGATAATTGCTAATGACAGCTAATATTGCCTTATATAGTTCTTCAATATTGTTCGTACCTTGCCTTGATAATTTTCAGAAAAAGACACAAACATAGAAACAAAAGCCAGACATGACCAATTTTTTACGAGGTTCTCGAACATTCATTGAGAATCAAGATAGTTAAGTTGGAATTTGAGTGAGTTCAAAGTAAAGTGTTGCAAACTAGATTAATCAAGCTCGTTGCGCGAATGATTAAGGCCCGTAACAAAACAAGAAAGCTAAATTTACAAGTGATTTGTTTGGTAGACTCTCAATAAATAAATAGTCATGGTAATCTAAACAAAAACTGAGATCGACTTATTCAAGTTCATAAGTGAGAGTAATATTAATAATAATAAAAAAATAAAATTTTCATGGAATGTATTTCGATGCTAACATCTATGGCGTCACGCTACTCGAGTAGCGGTAGCGCGGTGACAAGTTATAGCAAGCAACAAAATACATTATTATCTAAACTGACCATTGTTTATATGATTCTACATATATACCCACTTTTAGTTACAACCTTCACCATCGTGGGGTAATTTGCTCTCCCATGAATACATTGTTTTTGTTTTTGTGTAAAGTGAGGGATCATTACAATAAATGTGTTATTTGCTAGCTTGTCACCCACCTCTAAAACATGCATAATGCGGAACTTGAAAACTTTTATTGGGAGTGCCGAAACATAAGTATTTATATGTACAAACAAAATCTAAGGATCTAAACTGTAAAAAACAATAATTACTAATCATAAATAATTCCTTTCCCATCTTTCGAATTTGTTTATATACTGTTGTGAACACCATCAGCCCTGTGAACTACTGCTGTGACTTTTTCATCTTATTCTTAGACTTATGGTTTTAAAATATACTTTCTTCACTAGAACAATATAAGGGTTTAGGGTCGACAATTTCGACCCTAAGTTACAAAGGGTGTCGACCCAAAGTACTTAGGGTCGACAATTTCGACCCTAACATGTCGACCTAAACCATTCGACCCAAAATTCTTTAGGTTGACTTTTTCCTTTGCATTTTGGGTCGACAGTGGGGACCACAACATTTCCACAAAAAAAGTTGACTAATTTTAGGGTCGACATTGTCTTTGA
>BQNB010001314.1:0-118724 GCA_026074375.1 Tanacetum coccineum | reverse complement strand
ACATTTAATTGTTTGATGCCTGTTTACATTGAACGATAATTTTTAGCTTACGCGATTTAACTTAACGATTACGATTAAAAAGCAAACACGTACAATACTAAAAATACATAGTGAATTTATTAACATCGTAAATGACCCTAAAACAGGGGGTGTTTTAGTCTCCCCCCATTAAGTGAGCCTTGTTCTCAAGGCTTAAGACGCGACACGTGACGACGGTGCAGTCTTTGCGAAGAGATGTGGATATTTCTTCCGGAATTGGTCTTCACGTTCCTATGTAAACTCAAGACCTCGCCTAGAGTTCCATCGAACCTTGATAATTGGGACACGGCTTCGCCTCAACTGTCTGACTTCATGATCCATGATTTTGACCGGCTCTTCGACAAATTGAAGCTTGTCATCAAAGTGAAGTCCATCCAACGGAACGACTAATGGTTCATCGGCATAACACTTCTTCAAGTTGGATACATGAAATGTATTGTGAACCCTGCTCAGCTCTTCAGGAAGCTCAAGCTTGTATGTAATGGATCCAACCTTTTCCAACACCTTGAACGGTCCAACGTACCTACGGTTCAACTTCCCCTATTTTCCAAAACGTACGACCCCTTTCCAAGGCGAAACTTTAAGCATAACTTTATCCCCAACTTGGAATTCCATCGGCTTACGCTTTAAATCGGCGTAACTCTTTTGCCTATCATGGGCGGCTTGCATCCTTTGCTTGATCTGGATGATCTTCTCTGTTGTTTCTTGAACTATTTCTGTACCAGTAAGTTGCATTTGTCCAACCTCGGCCCAGCACACAGGTGAACGACACTTTCGACCATAAAGTGCTTCAAATGATGCAGCCTTAATGCTAGCATGATAACTATTGTTATATGAGAACTCGACTAATAACAAATGGTTAACCCAACCCTTTCCAAAGTCGATCGCACAAGCACGCAGCATATCCTCGAGATTTTGAATAGTCCTCTCACTTTGTCCGTCAGTCTGAGGATGATATGCAGTACTCATATCCAAGTTAGTACCCAAAGCCTTCTGAAGTGACCTCCAGAAATTTGATGCGAACCTCGGGTCCTGTTCACAAATGATTGAGACAGGGATTCCATGCCTCGTGACCACTTCCTTTAGGTACATTCTTGCCAGTTTCTCCATAGGATCAGTTTCCCTCATGGGTACAAAGATTGCAGACTTAGTAAGTCAGTCGACAATCACCCAAATGGTGTCGTAGCCTTGTGACGACTTAGGAAGCTTCGTGACAAAATCCATAGTGATGTTGTCCTACTTCCATTGAGTTATATCGGGTTGTACCAATAATCCTGATGGCCTTTGGTGTTCGGCCTTGACTTTAACACATGTCAGACATTTGTTAACATAGGTGGCGATGTTGGCCTTCATATTGGGCTACCAATATAGCTTCTTCATGTCCTGATACATTTTGTCAGAACCCGGATGAATAGAGTATTTTGACTTGTGTGACTCGTGCATGATCACGGTCCTTAAATCACCATAACATGGCAACCAACTCCTGCCATTAGAGCATAGAGTTCCATCCGCACGGGGTTCTAACTTTTCCGTTCTAAATTTCTTCGGATCCTTAGAATTTTCAAGCAACATACCTCCAACATCTTCGTTCTTGATGTTCTCTGGTTTTTGTGCTTCAGTCTGAGCATTCAGGATTTGTTTAGGAAGATCCAAGCCAATAGTCATCACTAAGGCTCAAACTCTTAATGGTTTATTCCGCTCCTTCCTGCTCAAAGCATCAACAACAACATTCGCCTTCCTCGGGTGGTAACGGATCTCACATTCCTAATCACTGAGCAGTTCTAACCAATGACGCTGCCTTATATTCTGTTCCTTTTGATTAAGAATGTGTTGTAGACTCTTGTGATCCGTGAACACCGTACACTTGGTTCCGTACAAATAGTGTCTCTAAAGTTTCAGAGAAAACACTACCGATCCAAGTTCCAAATCATGAGTTGTATAGTTCTTCTCATGAATTTTTAATTGGCGTGATGCATAAGAAATTACTTTCTCTCTTTGCATTAATACAACACCCAATCCCTTATGCGATGCATCGCAATAGACTATAAAATCTTTGCTTCCCTCAGGTAAAGCCAGAATTGGCGCACTACACAACTTCTTCTTTAATAACTGGAAAGCGGCTTCCTGCTTGTCTCCCCAATCAAACTTAACTCCTTTCTGAGTAAGCTTGGTCATTGACTTGGCAATCTTCAAAAATCCTTCGATGAATCTTTGGTAATACCCGGCAAGACCTAAGAATTGGTGAATCTCCGTTGGCGTCTTAGGGGATTCCCAGTCCTTTATGGATTCGATTTTGGCGGGGTCCACGTGGATGCCTTGACTATCAATCACGTGGCCGAGAAATTGTACCTTAGGAATCCGAAATTCACCTTTAGAGAACTTAGCATACAACTTCTCTTTCTTAAGCAATTCCAAAACTGCCTTAAGATGTTCTTCACGCTCCTTCTTGTTCTTGGAGTAGATAAGGATATCGTCAATAAAGATAATCACAAATTTATCCAAAAATGGCTTGCACACGCGGTTCATGAGATCTAAAAATACCGCTGGTGCGTTCGTCAAGCCAAATGGCATAACTTGGAACTCGTAATGACCATACCGAGTTCTGAATGCCGTTTTTGGAATATACTCTTCCCGTACTCAAAGCTGGTGATAACCTGATCGCAGGTCTATCTTAGAATAAACACTGGATCCTTGTAGTTGCTCAAACAAATCGTCGATCCTTGGGAGTGGATAACGATTCTTCACTGTCAGCTTGTTTGATTCCCGATAGTCGATGCACATTCAAAACGATCCATCCTTCTTTTTGACAAACAAGATCGGAGCTCCCTAGGGTGAGGAACTGGGTCTTATAAAGCCCTTGTCAAATAGTTCTTTCAGTTGCTCTGACAACTCTTTCATTTCATAAGGCGCCAATCGATAAGGTGCCCGGGCTACAGGTGCAGCACCAGGTATTAGATCGATTTGAAATTCCACTTGTCGAGTCAGAGGAAGACCCGACAAGTCCTCAGGGAATACATTAGGAAAATCTCGAACTATTGGTACGTCCTCAAGTCGCTTCTTCTCCGACTTGTCTTCCGTCTCCTTTGTAGTAACGTTTGCCAAAAAGACTAAACATCCTTTTAGCATGTATTCTTGTGTTTTGGTGTACGAGATAATGTGTAGACGAGCCTCGTTTCCCCGGTTGCTTCCGTCACCGTGAACGATTAGAGTTTCATTTCCCCAGGGGATACGAACGATCTTCTCAGAACACACAATGATTTCTTGGTACATTACCAACCAATCCATACCAATTATAGCGTCGAAACTACCAAGTTCTATAGGCATTAAGTCTATGTTGAATGGGAGGTTTAGGATGTTTAATGTACAACCTCTAAGGATAGTGTTTAACCCAATTATTCTCCCGTCGGCTAGTTCAACGTCATAATAGTAATCTAATGCAGTCGGTGTGATATCAATTTGGGAGCTAAATACGGTAGACACAAAACTCCCATCGGCACCAGTATCGAATAAGATAGAAGCATAGCAGTTGTTTATAAGGGACGTACCTGTCACGACGTTGGAGTCGGGGTTTATCCCCGCATGCCCTACAGCATACACTTTGGCTGGAGCATTGCCACCTCCAACTTGGTTACCATGGTTGTTGTTGTTCTTCAGCTTTGGACATTCCCTCTTAAAATGTCCCTGAGCTCCACAGTCAGTAGGCTTCTGACCCGACCCAGTGCCCTTCTGGTTGTTAGCAGTGTTGGCATTAGCGGTACTCCTACAGTCACGGGCCAGATGGCCAACTCGGTTGCACTTGTGGCATTTAGGAGCACATGGACCATCGTGGTGATAATTGAATTTAGCGCATAGGGGTTTAGATCCCCCGTATGGCTTCTTCTCACTAGATCCTGCAGTGTAGGCCCGACCAGTGTTTTGCCTCTTGTTATGTTGTTGTTGTTGTTGGTTCTGAGTGTTCCTTGAGGTGTCCTCTATAACAACCCGCAATTTTCATCAATGTAAATATCCATCTATTAAGTTAGATGCAATGTACTATCTATCTATTATATATGAACCACCTTTTTAGGGAAATTTTTCGCTTTATTACATTACTTGCATTGCCGATATCTCAATATGCAATGTAACTTGCATAACTAAAGTAGACGAGCTCACGCAACCTACCTATGGCAATCCTATCTTTATATATGTCAAGCAAACATCATAACATGTCAAGTCAATATCATAATATCATTTTTACAAAATACATTACTCATATAATGTACCATTTGCAAAGTTATATCAAGACGGGCTTTAAACCGTTATCATATGCCTCTGAACCCTAATTTTTAGGTAATGTAACCATCCAAGATGAATGTACAAGTAATCAAAGCTCATGTACAAGTAATATAACATCTCATTTGAAATATAAACTCCCTCCAAGTCAAGTACAAGTCTTATAAAGCACAATGTACAAGTCATTAAGCATGACATCCAAAATAGCCGTTTTACCTCCGTTTTCATTCTAGTTTCTTCACCACCACTTTTGTACAAGCTACTACACTCAATATACAATGTATAAACCCTAATTATTCTACTCATAAGCTCTCACACATATTTTTACACTCAAAACCCTAATTCAAAACCCTAAACCCTAAAACCGAGCTAGTTTCTAAACCATAACCTGTTTCTTGGTTTTTATCCGTTTTAAACCTAAACCATTAATCAAATAATTTGTAAATACTTAATTTACAATATTACAAATCCTATTTCATCATTATAACATCATTATACATGAATTAAATCCTAGAAACCCTAATCTAGTTCTAACCCTAAAACCTAAAACTAGGCCCTAGTTCATAATCGGATCAGTCTATAAAACATAGGATATGGGCAAATCAATAGGTTCTGGGTATTAAGTGAAAACACTAGGTTGTAGCCCTATGTATTGTGATCATTTTGCAGACGGAATTAACCCGATTCGACGTCGGATGAATTAGTTATAGCCGAAATGGAAAAGTTGCTCAGATTCTGCACACCTGTAGTAAATGGCTATTATCTCTAAATTTTTGTATAGTAACCCCTAAATATGTAAAACTAAACATTGTAGAGGACTCAAATATCTAACAATGCTCACTGGTTTGAGCTTCATCGGAGTTACAGTTTATAAATGGCAACCATTTTACCAAGACTGATGTTGCCTGTCCAAAAACAGCCATGTATAAATCAAACCAAACACCCCTAAAACATCTAGAACCACCATGATATCATCACACCCTCACCCTAGCACCTCCATGACATCTCCACAAGCAGCTCCATCACCCATCTTGGTCACCAAGTAAAAACCCTTGGCCATAAAACAACCAACACCACCATACAACAAAGCACCTCCATCACCTTCCACCTTGCATTCTAGCTTACAAGACTCATCACATAGCCTCTCCACATCACCCTCTAGCTCTCATATGTGTCCTAACAAGATCTCTAAGCTCCCTTGGTCACCAAGGAGCCATTCGGCTATAAATATGACTCTAAACCTTTCATTTCAACTCATCCCCCACTTCCTCCTCTATAACCCATCAATGGTAGCAACTCTCTGCTCCATAAGTTCTTAAGAAGATCCAAGAGAAGTAATCAAGAGAATTATTGAAGCCTTGAAGCCCAAGAGTCGTTATTCTAGGCGTACGAAGCTAAAAGTCCCGATTTCAACCCATTTTCAAGCTATAAGCTCAAACCCAGGTTCTATCAACTTCATACCTGCTACTACACCCTTATAATGTTCATATGATCTTAAATAAACTCTTGTTAAAATTTCATAACCCAATTCATGCTCATTTTCCATTTTGATCCAAAACCGTACACCCGAAACCCTAATTTTATGTTTTTCTTAAAACTAAATGTTATAATGGCTAAATATTGTTATAATCTATCCTAACATGCTTAATTAATGTTAATATAACCACTTTATTGATTATTGAAGGAATTTGAACTTAAAACCCGCGCGTTTACGTTTTGAAACCCTAATTTAACCCGTTTTGCTTCCTAGCTTAACGAATCGTTATTTTGAACTTTCGTTATGTTAAACCTTCATATTTTAGCTTATATTAACAAGCTATAACCTGCTAATATCATTTAGAAACTTAAAATAAGCTTGCATGGCATTTTGGACTTGTTTTGCAAAAGTATTCCATGCAAGGGGTATATATCGTAACTTTCTGAAACTTATAACTAAAAGGACTGAAAATGTCATTTTATCAAAGTTATAACTATAGGGGTCTATCATGTCACTTTTCAAAGTGCAAGGTTTACTTTGTATATCTTTTAAACTAGAAGGACCAAACTCGTAAAAGTGCAAACTCCAAGGGTATATTTTGCCATTTTTCATTCTCAAGGGTCTAAAATGTAACATTTTGAAAAAGTATAAAAACATGTTCAAAACATTACAAGACATAACTTTAATTAACGCTTCTCGTGCTTATCATTTCCAGATATTGATCAAAACGCTTAAAACCGATTATATCATATCACAATACTAGGGAGCTTCATATTAAGAGGTTTCATCTTGGTATTACGTTCTGACTGAGTTGTTAGGTTTACGATTTAAAGTGCCCTAGCTCCTCAAACGTTTACTGAATGACCTCTGAATTATGATGGCCCGAACGGTGATACAATAATTCCAAACTTTCCAATCAAACTCATAACAATATTAAACTCTTAGAACCAAAGTTCTAGAATACAATCTTCCTAAGACTTGACATATTTACTCAGGTTGCATGACGTGGCTGTTTACTATCATTTTGCTATATCAACCTTCCCTGTTAAGATTGTGATAAGGTCATCAACTTTTATTTTGGAATATATATAAAAAACTACCCTAAGACTTGACATATTTACTCAGGTTGCGTGACGTGGCTGTTTACTATCATTTTGCTATATCAACCTTTCCCGTTAAGATTGTGATAAGGTCGTCCGCTTTCATTTTGGAATATTTATTGCATCTACCTATCAGGTGAAGTTCATAACCTCGCCTTTACTTATTTACATGTTTTATAAACCCGCGAGGGGGATACATGCTTGTTACAAACTCTTTTATATACTCGTTTATCTTATAACAATGTGATTACTTTTCAAAGACTTAATGAGTTCATAACCTCACATACTTTATAAACCCGTGATACCTGCTATAAACCATGAATGCAAGTGTTTTCTAAACTATATGCTATCCTGATATATTATTGCCTAAGTACATGAAAATATCTATTTGGGTAATATCTCCCAATATCTCTTTAATATCTCTTTGGGTAGTATCTCCCAATATCTCTTTAATATCTCTTTGGGTAGTATCTCCTAATATCTCTTTAATATCTCTTTGGGTAGTATCTCCTAATATCTCTTTAATATCTCTTTGGGTAGTATCTCCCAATATCTCTTTAATATCTCTTTGGGTAGTATCTCCCAATATCTCTTTAATATCTCTTTGATATACATCCAATATTGTTTCTTTAATATCTCTCTGGGTAGTATCTCCCAATATATCTTTAATATCTCTCTGGGTAGTATCTCCCAATATATCTTTAATATCTCTTTGGAGTAGTATCCTCCCATATCTCTTATATTCTCTTGAGGTAGTATCTCGCCAATATCTCTTAATATCGCTTATTTGGTAGTTATCTCCCAAATATCCTCTTAATATCTCTTTGGGTAATATCTCCTAATATCTCTTTAATATCTCTTTATGTGATTCATGAGTTTAGGGTGATAATACTGTTCTCCATGATAATACTGTTCTCCAGGATAATAATGTTCTCCATGATAATTATCCCTGCAATACCAATATTTCCATTATGATAACTTGTATTCAACTATTACATTTCAAACCTATGAATTTCACTCAACCATTGTGTTGACTTTTTAGCATGTTTATCTCAGGTAATTGAGCAACTTATGGCACGGAGTGGCATGGACATGAAGATGGCTAAAACTTGTTATCATTCACATTGTATGTAACTAGATTTTGGGACCTGCCTTTGTAAAACTCTGATTTTAAATGAATGATAACGTATCTTTTAAAAACGTCTCTTTTGAGTCGTTTTCTATGATTGTGTCTGTGATTCATGAAGTAATATCCCAGATTAGCTTCCGCTGCTATATTATCAAAATGGGGGTGTTACATCCTCAAACTTCCTTTTACTCTCTGTCTGGCGTTCAGCAAAAGTGCGGATTTTCTTATCCATTAGCTCGGTTGCGATTTCAACTGCATCTTGCATTATCTTTGGTTTAGACACCACTACACTCCCATAAATCATGTCGGGAAGACCACCGACATATTTTTCTATTTTATCAGATTCTTCAGGAAACATCCTCCCGCACAACAAAGCCAAATCCTGAAAGCGTTGGGTATAACTTGTCAAGTCAGTACCCTTCACCTTCAGATCCCAAATCTCTATTTCCAGTTTCTTGATTTCATTTCGAGGATAGTATTTGTCAGTCATCATTTTCATGAGTGTTTTCTAAGGCATATCGTAAGCGGCATCATGACCAACTGTCTTGACATGAGTGTTTGATCATTTTAAAGCAACTGAATGGAGAGTGCAAGTAGCAAACTTGACTTGATTCTCAACAGTACAATTACTGATGTAGAAAACAGACTCCATTCTTTCAAACCATTAGGATAAACCAGCTAATCCTTCTGTGCCTTTGAATTTTAATGGTTGACATTTGAGAAAGTCAGTGTAAGTACATTCACGAGCAGCCCGTTCTGTCCTTCTAACACCCGTTCCTGGATTATGATTTTCTTATCCATTAGCTCGGTTGCGATTTCAACTGCATCTTGCATTGTCTTTGGTTTAGACGCCACTACACTCCCATAAATCATGTCGGGAAGACCACCGACATATTTTTCTATTTTATCAGATTCTTCAGGAAACATCCTCCCGCACAACAAAGCCAATTCCTGAAAGCGTTGGGTATAACTTGTCAAGTCAGTACCCTTCACCTTCAGATCCCAAATCTCTATTTCCAGTTTCTTGATTTCATTTCGAGGACAGTATTTGTCAGTCATCATTTTCATGAGTGTTTTCTAAGGCATACCGTAAACGACATCATGACCAACTATCTTGACATGAGTGTTCGATCATTTTAAAGCAACTGAATGGAGAGTGCAAGTAGCAAACTTGTCTTGATTCTCAACTGTACAATTACTGATGTGGAAAACAGACTCCATTCTTTCAAACCATTAGGATAAACCAGCAAATCCTTTCGTGCCTTTGAAGTTTAATGGTTGACATTTGAGAAAGTCAGTGTAAGTACATTCACGAGCAGCCCATTCTGTCCTTCTAACACCCGTTCCTGAATTATGGCTATCATCACCATTCGTACTTCTATAAGCATCATGTGCTGCCAAAGCGGCAGTAATGCCTTGGTTAATCATTGCCTGAAGCTAGGCATTAGTGACAGATGTGGTGTTGGTTGTTTCTGGGGCTATGTTTGACCTCGTGGTTCTTTTTGGTGTAATTTTTCTTCAATCACAAGAAAATATAATACCCGTTAGATTTCGTAAAATCATAATATGACATATACACAATAAGTAAAGAGAGATCACTACACACAGTAAAATATACAACCGAATTGAAATTAACAATGGTGTAACTAAATCGACATTCATTCATAATAAATTCGATTACAGACATGACATAATACCATCATTCCATATATAACATCTGGAAGACATACATGATTTGTTTCAGATACAAAATGATCACATCGATTAGGTTACAAAAGAAATATAAACAACCTAAAGCCTTACTAGCCGGGATTTAACCCGTAATACTTAGTAGGCTGGACAAAATGACTATCCATAACATGATCTATGAATTGCTACCAGCCTCCTCTGGTGCATCTGGCTATGCAGAACCTTTAGCGGGTCCCTGCTGCCTCTCAAACTCTGTCATATGGGTCTGAAGTCTCTTCAGCAGCTTTAGTGCCTCAATGAACTATGCCTGTCTCCTACGGTTCGCTGCTAGCAACTCTGTAATCGCCGCCTGTCTCCTGCGGTTCACTGCCTGTAACTCTGTAATCACTGCCTGCTATGCTACCACCTAAGTACGTAACGACATAACCTCTACACGCACAAGGTCACTCGCATCCATGGATCATCCCCAAGCCTCTCGAGACATCCTGGCCTCAGCCTTTATGAGCCTAGCAGTACGAGCATGTGAACGCCTATCCCTATAGAGCATGTTGAGCCGACCAGCCATCAACTGTCGCTCAGACTGCTCATCATCCAACCTTGTATAGTTCTCGTCTGTGTCTTGCCTAACCCTAGTGGTAAACTCTGTCATCCGTCGACCCAACTCTGTGTCATCAGTCGCTGGTGTCCCTGGCATGTCTACCGGCATCTCATCCCAAGTGTCGGTGATCCCATAACCGACATCTCTCTCTACATCCCGCATAATCTCCCTGTCTATGGTAGCAACAAAACCATAGTCTGTCCTAAAACCTCCAAGAGGTCTAGCAGTGGGTGCAGACGAGCTCTCTCCTACCTCATATCTTGGAAAGAGAGGGATACCTAACCTCTTCCGAGGTGGTAAGGTAACCTCGAGTCTGTCTGCTCTACGGTCAGTAAAGAGTAGATGCAAAGGTGGTGATGAAGTAGGTAGCAGTATGGGTAAAAGTAGTGGTGTCCCAGATGGTGGGGTACCTGATGGTGATGTATCTGCTCTGGTGTCGGAGAGTATGATATGTGGCGGTGGTAAATGGGAAGTAGATTGGGCCTCAGCTCTCAGCCGGATCATAGCGGCTCACTTCTCGTCACTCACAAGACTAGATCGAAATGTAGACCCATCATCATCTCTCTTCTCTCTCTTCCATATCTCACCCAAAAGAACTAGTCTCTAATTCGATCTCTCGAGCAATCTCTCAAATCCTTCATCTATATATGAAATCGTCACCTTCTCATCTCTCTCTCTCCATCTCGCGATCATCTCTCTCTCTCTGTAAAGGAAGCACAAAAAAAAAAGAAAGCAAGGAGATGTATTCAAGATTAAAAAACAAAAAGCCAAACTCCACATTAGTTGGACTTACACACCGAGCCACACAAAAAAGAGGCAGAAACTAAGAAGCAAAGAATTCAGCATCTCTATAAAAAAATAACAAAAAATCAAAGGCCTAGATCTCTCTCTCATGCTATCTCTTCCTCTCTTTCTCGCTCTCTCGCTTCTGGAATAACCGAAAACAAGTGAGCTCAGTCTCTTTCCTCGCTCTCATCTCTCAGCTCCATCTCTCGTTCTCATCTCTCTCTCTCCGCTTTCTCCTCTCGTCAATCACATCATCTCTCCATCCCTCTCTAAGAATCATCTCAAAACGTTACTGGGAAGTCTCTCTCTCATCCCCCTACTCTCTCCTAATCTCGTCCATCACATCTACTCACAATCTTCTCACTCTCCATACTCACAGCTCTCTCTCTCCTATATTTGATAAAACATTTTATAAAAAGCTTAATTAAATCTTAATCCCTCTATCTTATATAGCTTCTCATTCTCTCATCACGAACCTCGTACCAAGTCTTCGTCTCTCTCTTGCTCACTCTCTCTTCGCTCCTCTCTCTCCTCCTTCTCTCTCATCTCTCTCTCTCTCTCTCTCGCTCGCTCGTTCTCATCATTCATGTTGCTCTATTCTCGCTCTCTCATCTCTTGTTGAGGTGATTTCCTTGCTTTATAAAATGTATATTTTAGACCGCAAGATTTCCCATGATAATGCAATGGATGCAGAACATCAATAAAATGTAATTACTTTTTCTAAGCTTCATGACAACTGAAGCGTGACATGTATGAAATGCAATATAAATTGCCACTTTGCCAGATGATGTTCTAAGACCCCAACATCTATTCTGACATGGTATAACGTTCGTTTGTCCAGTGATAGCTAATCACCCGAACGGTGATGTCAATCCCAATATTCTATTTATTAACATTCGCCGCTCACAAACATTAATTTGACATTTTCAAGAAAAGGGCTTAGATGGGTTATCGCTACTTAGGCAAACACGTAATCGTAAATGTGAAATGTCCACTTGCGTCCAATTGTAAAACATGCATATGTTTCTCACCCAAAAACTTGTAAATCATTAAAATGTAAAATGTGGGGCTATGAAATCACCTTGAGTTAATGATAATCCAAATACAACAGAAAACGCGTCACGGAGATGACGGAATGCAACCTAGTTAAACGTAGGTCGTATAAGTACTAAGCACTTTGATTAACTAATACCATATATAATTCTAAATAGTTACATCACCATCTAATTGCGTTTGTGAAATCGTATTTATAAGGTTAAAACGTTTATAAATAGTTCATTAGTAAAAACGACGTAACTTTATCGTTTTAGGCCCGTTTCTTACGTTTCTTATGTTCACGCTTTCGTATTAAGACGAGTTATCAAAATATTACATTTTTCATATTTTTGAACTACTGATGAACAGTACTTTTACTGTTCATAACAGTTTATAAACTTATATTTATAGATTTAGTTATCGTAAAACCCGTAAATGTCATATCTTATTCGTTACAGCTCCATTTTTAACGATTCTTTCGAGCACTTCTTTGTTATAAAAAGTTCTATAATATTAATGATGTTTTCAAAATGTTATTTACTGATGTGAACAGTAACTTTTATAAATATAGTTTATAAAAGTATTTTTATGCATTTAAGTATATAAACTCGTGTAATTCATAACTCCTTCGTTATTGATCCAAAAATTATGATTCAAAATGTTTTGGAATCCTAAAAATAAGTCCTATCTATGAAAAATAATAAACTTTATATATCAGAAGTATTTAATAACTTGTTTTTATAAAATTTCTTTTATAACGTGTTTAATTAACGTATAACTTGTACACTACCTATCTTCCTCGTTATTAATCCATTTTTTGAGTTTGTTACCTTTTTGGAATCGTCATGAGACGTACTATTTTATAAAAATATTAAACCCACTGTTTGGAAATTGAATTAGAACAACCCTTTTATAGCTTTTATATAATTAATTATATACACTTGTTTTATATACTTTTCAACTTAATAAAATACCACAATTCTTCCACGAGCCTTTATACCATGTGTCTTACATATTATTATGTCCATTAGTCCATATTTTGTCCAAATGTCTAAGTTAACAAGTCCTTAACAACACTTTCAAATCATAAACTTTCTTAAGTAACTTTTACTTACTAGTTTATACATGAACTTTTTACACTTAAACCAACATGATACAATACTTATATTTCCTTCATGACATGATATTTACAACTATATAACATGTGTAAAAGTATACAAAACCATGATTATAAGTACAAGTCCATTTTACATGTTTAAAAGTGTCCTAAATGGTGATTAACTACATAGAACTTATATATGCATAAAATCATAAATGTAAAGTTATACAGAGTTTTAGATAACCTTTGTGTGATGTAATATGATGAACAATAATATCTAAAACCTTGTTTAGATATTAAATCAAAGCTTAGAAAACCCTAGATTAGTTTGAAACCTAATCTTTCCTTTTTCCTTGCTTAATCCTTGTAAAGCTTAATCAAGCTTTCAAAACACCTTGAGATATCTTAGATATGTTGTATGATTACTTGTAAATGAGGTAGAAAAACTTGTGTGAATTATTTAAGGGGTTAAGGTTTTGGACGTGGGTTTGTAGAGAGAAAAAAAAGATAGTATTTGATTTTTATCAAGTGAAATGTGTTGTATGTTTTTCTTTCCTAAAGTGCAAGACTTATATGTATAAAAGACTTAGTCAAATGAATGAGTTAGCTAGCAAATTTATCAAAGAGAGACCACAAGGGGGGGGGGTTGGGAACACAATGAGGGTTTTAGGGTAATAGTTGGTCAAGTTCACTATACATGGCTAGGTCTTTACTAACCCTAATATGTACATGGTACTTGATGATTAATGCTTGTGTTCTTGTGTTCCCTTAGGTGTAGATCATCCCATGGAAATAAGGAAGATATTGACTAGTTAATATCTTGGATAAATGAAAGTATTACTTTGAATTTTGTTGAAAGAATAAGTTGGTAACTTTTATTTATAATGTATACTTGTGAATATGTATAAGTCTTGGTTATTTCTATTAAAGTGGGGCGTCCCATTTGATATATATGGGTAAAGTATTATAAACTTTGATCATTAGAAATAAAAATAGGTATTCGTTGAAGCGTAGATTTATTTTGGTGGTTCCGGGAATGCCTAAACTTAATTTATCGCGAAACGTAAACACTTTACGTAACCGATAAAAATAAAATGTGTAAAGATAATAATTATTCTCAAAATAATTACTTAACACTTGCTTGATGTAAACATTTAATTGTTTGATGCCTGTTTACATTGAACGATAATTTTTAGCTTACGCGATTTAACTTAACGATTACGATTTAAAAGCAAACGCGTACAATACTAAAAATACATAGTGAATTTATTGACGTCGTAAATGACCCTAAAACACGGGGTGTTATAACTTTAGAGCATTCCATGTCCAAATCCCTTGTCTTTTGCTAAAATACTCACTTGGTCCCTGAAAACTAATAACAAATAATTAAGTAACATTTTCAGTCATTTATAACATGTTTATAAGCATTTTCAAAGGGATTTTGATATTAAAATGTATTAACTATTTGATGTTATCAATTTTAGAAAAAAAAGTTAACATTAAACAATTAATTATGCTGAGTTAAATCGATTATCTAAAGATTTTGGTAAACGTTTTGTTCCACAACAAGAACTATCTGATGAACAAGCTTTCAGGTTAAAAACTTTACATCATAATACTAACCAATCTGCTTTATCACCTGTTAAAATTGTGGCTTCACGGGAACTTCCTGAGGTAAGCCTGGTTAATACAAGCTTTAAAAAGCTTAAATACCATCTTGGCCAATTTGACACTTTAGTGAAAAAGCGGATTACACCCGATGCATTAATAGAAGGGGAATGGGGGTCTGAACACACTAAAGCTGTTTTTCTAAATGAAATAATTCCATTTTTAAAGACCTTAAAAGACATATTTAATGTTTTTGATGAATATCTTTTAAATGAGGTAACGGAAGTACAAATAGTTTTTAACCAGATGGAAGCTGTTGTTCAACAGTATTTTGTAGACAAACAATGCTTTGAAATTCAAAAGAAATAATTTTTGATTGAAAATGATCAACTCTTGGATCAAATCATTTCTCAAGATATTGTTAATCTGTAGTGAATTCTTCATGTGGATATGAATACCTTCTATGATATGTGATTCTTCTAATTGCTGTGAATGATTCTGTGAAAAATGTTAAATGTTCAAACAAGGTGTCTGGAACTTGAAGGCTGAGCTTATCAAACAACACAACCATTGGTTTGAAAAAAAGAATGAAAAGTATTAAAATAAAATAAAAAAATAAACTTTCAAAAAGTTTTTCTAAACTTGAACAACACTAACTTGCAATGCAACTCAATAAAGAAATTTTTTAAAAGAATAAAACACCTGTGAACCAAACTAAACCTACATTTGATCACTTGTTTGAATTGAACAGTTTGAAAGCTGATCTTCAAAAGCCAAATACACAACAAATCGAGAAGTTGAATGCAAACCATTAAACGTTTAAATCAAACTTCCACCAAAACAGTGTAAAAAGTAAATAGATGGAGCTTGAGACCATCAACATAGAGCTGGAACATAGGGTGGCAAAACTAATTGCTGAATATAAGCATTTGAAACAGACTTATAAACAACTCTATGATTCAATTAAACCATCACGTGTTCGTGCTAAAGAACATACTGAATCTTTGGTTAATCAATTAAATCAAAAGTCTGTTGAAATTACTAATTTAAATGCTCAACTTCAGGAAAAGGGTTTTTGTCAAACAGCATTAAAATGATCTAGGAATTAAAATGAAAAGACATAGATGAAATGCCTGACCAAGTGGTCAAACCAACCACAATAGCTCCTAGAATGATAAGCTTAACCCAGTAACCTTGGCTCCTAAGGTTAAGAATAACAGGGAAGCTCACATATACTACCTTAAGCATACTATGGAACAAGCTGCTATTCTTAGCTAGATAGTCGAACAAGCTAAATCACTAAACCCATTAGATAGTGCATCTTACTCTGCTTGTAAGTATGTTAAGCTAATTCAAGAGTTTCTAGGCTATGTTAGAGATACTTGCCATGATATTCACAAACTTAGTGAGAAATTAGTTGTTGTCACGCCTATCAACAAGAAGAAAAAATAGTTAGGTTTGCTAAACCCGTCATATCATCAAGCACATCCCAAAAATAGTTAGGGTCTTCCCAAACACAGATCAAACAAACCACTAACAATTATGTGTTAACTTCTACAGGAGTAAGTCGATCTACTAAATCTAGCAGATCAAAGACTACTGATAATACAAAGAATGATAGGATCTTGCAGATTTCAAATAGTACCCAAAAGAAGAATAAAGCAAAAGACCATTCTAGGATAGTTAAGTCTTGTTTGAATAAATCGAATTGCGTTGTTGAACCATCTGGATTGCAAATGTGCAGCATTCTAATTTAAATACAAACTATGAGCTAATGTGTGTTAAATGTAATAGTTCTATGTTTGATGCTAGACATGAATTATGCTTTCTTGAATTTGTTTCTGATATGAATGCATGTTCCAAATCTAAGTCTGTTAAGAAAGCCAAAAAGAAAGAAGAATGGAAACCTACAGGAAAAGTGTTTACTAAAATTGGATATAACTTGAGACATACAGGAATGACTTTCACTTAAGTTAGAAATGTGTGCCCTTTAACTAGGATTACCGCCACTAATAAAGTTCCTTATAGGGTACCCATTCCCCTAGAAGTAGTTGCATAAGAATTTGTAGTAACTAAGGTTTATACTAGGAGACCTAAGGTACCTAAGACTATTGGTTCCAATAGTAAACCTAAGATTGCAAAATCTATGATTTCTAACAAAACCTGTTGATCCCAACTTAAGATCAATTCCTTAGCTTGTAAAGATTAAGTTACTTTAGATAAATCTAAAACAACTATGGTAGAAACTTTATGAATACTAAAGAGTATGCATAATCTACTCTTTAATACTTAGAAGAATATAAATGAAACAGTAAATTGTATGAACAATGTATGAACAATGATATCACTAAAAAGCTCCATTATTATTATCAATAATATAAGTACTTTGTGTAGTACTAGGGTTTACAACCTTGAAGCTATATATCAAAATGTATGAATGTGTATAAATGTTTGGTACATCAAACTTTATACCCTATACCTCTTTTTATACACCAAGGAGTCCTAACATGCTTACAATATTTTCCTAAGTTATCATGATCTTCTAAACAAATAACTTATACGTATCTTTTACAAAAATAACTCATACTTATCTCGTACGTAATCTTGATAAACAATCTTCATCTTAATCCTTTCTCTTGTCTTTATCATTCTGACAGTAGAAACTCTTCTAGCAGTCCTTCAGCAGTTGTAAGTAGCAGCATTAACTTTTATTCCAGCAGCACTAACTGTGTACAAGCAGTAGTAACTACTTAGAATATTTTCTTCATTCTTCATCAGCAGTACTAAGTTACACTAGCAGTACTAACTTTATGCTAACAGTTGTAACTTTACTCAAGCAGTACTAGCAGTACTAAGTTACACTAACAGTAGTAACTTTTATAGTAGCATTATTAACTACTTAGAGTATTTCTTCTAAGTCTCTGAGGAGTCTTAACTTCCATTAGCAGTAGTAATATATGTTGGGAATTATATCTACGTTGATAAGACAAAACATATGAAAGATGAAGGACTTAAAGACAAAGGAGGAATTCTTTAAAAGATGGAAGATTACAGAAGATTTCCTAGAAGATAATTGTAAAAGATAGGAAGATCTGTTTATTTCCTAATACTTATCCTTTGTAAACCTAATACCTCTAGTATATAAAGAGATACATGTCATTAGGTTTAGGTGTACAATTCGTGAGTTCCTGTACCTAAACGTGTATGTGTGTGTATTCCAGGCGTAGAGATGTAGACGCCATATGTTAGGTTTAGACTCAAGGATCTTATGATTTCTATTACAGTTCATTGATGTAACTGTATTATTCTTATCAAATAATATTAGGGCTTGTAATGTTTGGTAAAACCTTGTTCATAACATTATTCTTTATGTGTTAATTCCACTGTCCAAAGTATATTATCAATGTTATTGATATCCTAGATAGCTTAAACGATCCTAGAAGATTATCAAAGTTTCTTTAATCTTCACAATTGATATCAGAGCCATGTGGCTCATGATATCTAGGATTTACAAGGTGTTTTTCAGTCGACCTAATGAAGATATATGTGTGTCAAAGTTTAGTTTGAAGATAGGTCAAATTTGGTGAAAATTAGGGTTTCTTCTAAAACCCTAATCTGGTACAAGAGAAGATGATGATGGTATCGATTATTGCTACAAAATGCAAGGTAAATAAATTAGGGTTTGTTCATCAGAAGGTTGATGCAAGATTTCGACATCAAGTTGAAATCTCTCAAACCCTAAATCTATAAAGAAGAATGTTTCATTGGTTTTGTTGACAACCCTAATTGTCTTTAATTATCTTGATTCTTTGATGTTTGGAAGAAGCATGTTTCTGTTTGGGCATTCAGGTTACATGTTTAAGCGATAAGAAAAGATACATGTTTTCTCGAACATCAAGTTTGTAGATCTTAAGGGTTTGTAAAAGGGGTTTTAAAGTTGTGTGCTTGTCATGTTGCTTAATGGTTTAGAATGACGAAGGAGCTTTTACTACTGCCATGGGTATGTTTATACTGCCAAGGGAATCGACTTTATCTACTTGGTACTATGTTGTTTCGTTTATGTGTTACTGTCACGAACAAGTTTAGTGCTGCTATTCCTTATGGTTAGTACTACTTGGAGTTTTGATTGTTGAAAGTTAATACTTCTCATTAATACTGCCTCTACTTGGTTAATACTACTCATGTCTCATTTAGTACTGGGCAAAAGATTGATAATAGTGACAGGTTAGAGACAGATCAGCGACAATTAAAGCGTCACTAAATAGTACAGGAGGAAGGAGTATCCAAATTAGTGACACATTAGTGATAGCTTAGTGACACTAAAAAGTGTCACAAATGAAATGGGAGGAAGGAGAACTCGAATTTGTGACAGATTAGCAACAGACTAGTGACACTAAAAAGTGTCACAAGAAGGAGAATACGAATTAGTGATGAATTAGCGACAGCTTTGTAACAGATAAAGTGTCACTAACAGTATGGGAGGAAGGAAAATGAAGATTAGTGACAAATTTGTGACAATTTTGTGACAGAAAAAGTGTTGCTAATCGGTAATTACTTAGTACTGCTTATTAAAAAGTTAGTACTGCTCCTTTATTTTTAATACTGTTCGAGCAATATTTAGTACTGCTACCTTATTAAGCTTGTACTGCTAGCATTAAAAAGGAGTTTGGTTAATACTGCTTGGGCTTTATGGATTTAATATTGCTAGCTTTATTCGATAACGGATAACACACATGGTTTGGATCTCGAATTGAACAGAATGCTTCATTTAAGGGGAAGCTAATAGGTTATGATTTTACATGTTCTTAACTGATTTAAAGGCTCGTATTTTTGGATTTCTTGGATTAATTGATTACGAAGAAGGTTATTTATCACTTATTTGAAGTTGAAGTGGAGTTTTTCAGATGCGTGTTCTTATCATATCTTAAAGTGGGTGTTACACTTTAAAGATAACTTGTTCGTGCTTAGAAACGATGTGCCGAAGACTTGTCAAAATCTAGCAAAGGTGTGTGATTTTTCTTATGGTGCTCAATGCTCACATTTGCTATCACTTTGGTTATGTGTCTCATAGAAGATTGGGATTTTTGTCAAGAGGTTGCGATCTACTTATATTTCACAGATTTATTTATAAGTTTAGAGTCACGTGGATAGTACAAGATATAAGACACAAGTTTGGGTTATTCTACTTCAGCATCAAGTTCTTTATACTTAATTTTCTTCATCAGTAATCATTACATAGAGCTTACAGAATTAAAGATTCAAGAAATGGTTAACATATGGGTTTCAGGGGAAGCTTATTGATAAAATGTTTAACCATTTACATGCATCATTGAGGTAAAGGTTTTCACTACTGCCAATCATTATTACTACTCCTAGTGTGAGTTTCTATTACTCAAGTTCATTTTTCTTATTGTGCCTGGTGGGTAATTTAAGGAGTTAGAAGGCTTGAATTAGAAGTATGATATTGGTTTGTAGTGGTCAAGATCAAAGTTGCTTATATTCATATGTCCCTTATTAGATTATGACAAAAAGGGGAAGAAGATGTTAACTGGTACGATTGACAACTTGTAGATCCTTGGTGTGGCATGGTACAAAGAAAATCTACTTAAGGGGAAGTTTTGTTTCATTCAGGGAGATGATTACATCTCAACTTCAGGGGAAGCTTTGGCTTTATGATGAAGTTCATACACGACTTTGTTTGTTTTGTCATCATTAAATAGGGGAAGATTGTTGGAATCTTGATTTGATGAGACAAAATAAATAAAAGAATGAAACAAAAGGACTTAAAACACAAAAGAAGAATTCTTCAAAAGATGAAAATTTTTGAAGATTCTAAAAGATCTCCTTAAGAAGATAAAAGATATAGAAGATAAAGATAAAAGTTAGGAAGATATTATTTGTTTCCTAATTATATTTGTTCTTATCCTTTGTAAACCTAGATGATCTCTACTATATAAAGAGACATTAGGTCGTGCAGTTTAGCATCGAGAAAAACGTGTGTATGTATACTGGATCAATGTAGACGTCTAGTTGGTGTATGTAGCCTCAAGGATCTTTGATCCCTGTTACAGGTGGTAACCGTTGTATACTGATCATATAGAATTGGGGCTTGGTGGAAACGTATGGTAATAAAACCTTGTTCAATAACAATTGTCTTCATTATATTCTGCTGCATAATTGTTATCATTGTTATTGTTTATCCTAGATATAATATCTAAACAATCTGAGCTTAAACGATTCTTTAGTTTTCACAATTGGTATTCATTAGGTTTCCACACTATGCCTCTGAAGTCTGCACATGTGACTCAAGATGCTATTCATCGAATAATCATGGTAAAGAAAAAAACTGTCGATGCTGTTATCGATGCTAGAGCGAAGCTATTGACATGTGAATACTTGGAAATGATGCTAGAGGTTATGGACCTGTTAGGGGTCAGGATGTGTCCTGCTGTTCTATGAGTGCAATTTTGCTTGGTTTATTGAAGTGCAATCCCTACTTGCTTTTCATGGTATGAAGGAGTTTAAATTATGAAGGATGGTTCTAGAGAAAACTTAAGAGTGTTTTTGGAATCTTGGAATGGATGTAGAGGGCAAGAAGGTTAAGTTTGCTACTGCAACACTGTAAGGACCTGCTTTGACTTGGTGGAATGCTAAGGTTGCAACCATGGGTTTGGAGACTATGAACCAAATGCCTTGGACGGAAATGAAACAGTTGATGACTGTATAGTTTTGTCTAATAGAAGAAGTTCAAAGAATGGAGCACGAACTGTGGAACTTGAAGGTCAAGGAGTATAACATTGTGGCTTATACTCAGAGGTTCAATGAGTTAGCTTTGATGTGTCCGAGAATGGTTGAACCGGAAAGAGTGAAAGTTGATGCTTACATCCGGGGATTGAATAATCTCATCAAGGGTGATGTTCTCTTCTAAGCCTGCTAACCTGAACGAAGCCGTACACATAGCTCATAAGTTGATGGAACAGAAATCGCAAGCTAGAGATGAGAGAATTTTAGAGGGAACAAAGCGAAAGTGGGAGAGCTTTTAAAGAAGAAATAGTAGTGGTAAGGGCAATCATAGGGACAAATCATGCCAAACTTCACAGAATAACCAAAAGCAAGGGAACGCACGAGCTATGGTTACCACTCTTACTGATGGAAATGTGTCTTTTTGGATCACTTCCTTTGTGTGAATGATGTTTTACTCGCCATGTTGGTCTGTGTACTATCAAGTGTCATAAGTGTGGAAAGATCAGGCATAAGGCAAGGTACTGTAAGGAGAAGAACGTTGCCACGAGTGCGAATGCTTTGCCCATTCTGACTTGTTATGACTGTGGTGAGCAAGGTCATACTAGGAATCGATGCCCATGGAAGGTTAAGCAAGAGGAAGTTGGAGAAGTTTGTGGTCAGCTTATGCTATTAAAGATGCTGAGCCGAAGGGTCCGAATGTGGTTACCGATACGTTTTTGCTCAATAACCGTTATGCTTTTGTTTTAATCGATTCGGGTTTCGATAGGAGTTTTGTAGATACTAGATTTAGTTCCATGCTTAATATCGATCCGGTTAAAATAAGAGCTAGTTATGAGGTAGAGTTAGCTGATGGAAGAGTAGTTAGCATGAACACTGTTTTGAAAGGTTGCACTTTGAATTTAGTGAACCATATTTTTGAAATCGATCTTATACCGATTGAGCTTGGTACGTTTGACATAATAATCCGTATAGATTGGCTTGTCAAGCACGATGCCGTTATCGTCTGTGGCGAGAAAGTTGTTCATATACCGTACGAAAACAAGATGTTGATAGTCGAAAGCGACAAGGGTGTGTCTCGATTAAAGATCATATCTTGTATTAAGGCCCGTAAGTAAGTCGAGCGAGGTTGTTATTTGTTTTTGGCACACGTGACGGAAAACAAGTCAAAGGAGAAATGAATGGAAGACGTGCCTGTAATTCGTGACTTTCCTGAGGTGTTTCCTGAGGAGTTTCCAGGACTACCACCGCCGAGGTAAGTACAGTTTCGAATTAATCTAGTACCAGGGGCTGCACCTGTTGCACGTGCACCATATAGATTGTTACCGTATGAGATGAGAGAGTTGTCGATACATTTGCAAGAGCTACTGGAGAAATTTATTCGTTTGAGT
Organism: Tanacetum coccineum; assembly: GCA_026074375.1. Lineage (NCBI taxonomy): Eukaryota > Viridiplantae > Streptophyta > Magnoliopsida > Asterales > Asteraceae > Tanacetum > Tanacetum coccineum. Next base: position 95,760 of record BQNB010001314.1, on the reverse strand, counting down.
TCATCACTGTGGGGAGCACCGGTTTTGTTTGTGAAGAAGAAAGATGGATCTTTTAGAATGTGTATAGATTATCGCGAGTTGAACAAGTTGACTGTCAAGAATCGTTATCCTCTTTCGAGAATCGATGATTTATTTGACCAACTGTAAGGTTCGAGCGTGTATTCTAAGATCGATCCATGATTAAGATATCACCAATTATGCATTAAAGAAGAAGACATTCCAATTACATGATTTAGAACTCAGTATGGTCACTTTGAGTTCCAAGTGATGCCGTTTGGATTAACTAATGCGCCTGCTGTGTTTATGAACTTGATGAACCGAGTATGCAAGCCATATCTTGATAAGTTCGTCATTGTGTTCATCGATGATATTTTGGTTTATTCCAAGGATGAAGAAGAGAATGGAAAGCATTTGAAGATTATTTTGGAGCTGCTTAAGAAAGAGAGTTTGTACGCTAAGTTTTCAAAGTGTGATTTATGGCTAGATTCTGTACAATTTCTTGGTCATGTGATTGATCGTAGTGGTGTTCATGTTGATCCTGCCAAGATCGAAGCCATTAAGAGTTGGGCTGCACCAACGACGCCAACGGAGGTGAGACAATTTCTTGGATTGGCTGGTTACTATAAGAGGTTTATTGAAGGTTTTTCTTTGATTTCTAAGCCACTAACTAAGTTGACTCAGAAAGATAAGAAATACGAACGGGGAAAGGAAGAAGATGAAGCTTTTCAGACATTGAAGTAGAAGTTGCGTAGTGCACCGATCTTAGCGTTGCCCGAGGGAACGAAAGATTTTGTGGTGTATTGTGACGCATCACTTAAGGGTTATGGAGCCGTGTCGATGCAAAGATAGAAGGTGAAAGCGTATGCTTCTAGACAATTAAAAGTCCATGAAAAGAATTACACTACTCACGATTTGGAGTTAGGATCTGTTTTTTTCACTCTTAGATTATGGAGAGATTATTTGTATGGAACGAAGTGTGTGGTTTTCACTAATCACAAGAGCCTACAAAATATTTTGAATCAGAAAGAGCTGAACTTGAGACAACGAAGATGGATTGTGTTGGGATTAAAAGCCTTCTTAATGCTGCTAGTATTATTGCTGCTCATATCAGAGTTAATGCTGCTCAGTTGTGTTAGTACTGCTTAAGAACTTCAGAGAAAAATACTAAGTGTTTACTACTGCTAGTACAAAAGTTACTACTGTTAGTACAAAGTTAATGCTGCTGAAGGAGTTAAAGCTGCTAGTGAAGAAGTTAGTACTGCTGAGTTAGTTAGTACTACTTATGTGATTGATATGAGTTATTTGTGTAAAAGATATGTATAAATTATTTGTTTAAAATATTTGATATTCTTAGGAAAGTATTGTAAGCCGTTTAGGACTCCTTGGTGTATAAAAGGAGGTTCTAGGGCATAGAGTTTGATACGAATCATTCATAGAATTATCATAGCTTCAAGGTCTTTGTAACCCTAATACTTTAAGACTATTCGTATTATTAATAATATTGGAGCTTTTGTTTGTTGAATTATATAATTATTGTTTCATTTATAGTTCTTCTTAATATTAAAGATTAGATTCCACATAATCTTTAATACATTCAAACAAAGTTTCTACTATAGTTGTGTTAGATTTATCTAATATAACTAATCTTTATACAAGCTTAAGAAATTCAATCTATTAAAGTGGGACCAACACGTGGTATCAGAGCTTGTTGCTTTAAGAAACTTTGCTAGAAGATATGGATCAAGATTCTGAACACATGGTGGCTGCATCCAAAGTTCCTATGCTCAAACCGGGTGAGTTTGAGTTATGGTGGATGAGGATTGAACAATATATCCAGATGATAGACTATGCACTATGGGAAGTCATAGAGAATGGTTTAACCTTGCCAAAAACATCAGTTGTGAAAGGTGTTGAAAAAGTAATGCCTATTACATATGCTGAAGATAAGGCTCAAAGAAGATTAGAAGTGAAGGCTAGAAGTACTTTAATGGTGGGCATTCCCAATGAACATCAGTTAAAGTTTAACTCTATAAAGAATGCTAAGCTATTGCTAGAAGCTGTTGAAAAGAGATTTGGTGGGAATGCAGCTACTAAAAAGACTCATAGGAATCTCTTTTTAAAAGCAGCAATATTAAAGACTTTTATTCTCTTATGCGCAGAGTATGCTTGATCAAACTTTTGATAGGCTTTATAAGCTTGTGCGTCAGTTGGAGCTTTTGGTGTGAAAAGATTTCACCAAGGAAGATGTTAATCAAAAGTTGCTTTTTATGAAGTTGTTACCTGAGTGGAACACACATGCTGTTGTGTGGAGGAATAAAGCTGAGTTAGAAACAATGAGCATAGATGATCTATATAACAACCTCAATGTGTATGAACTAGAAGTCCAAGGGATGTCTAGCTCAAGTTCAAGCACACAGAACATGGCTTTTGTGTCCTCTTCAAATAACAACACTAGCAGCTCTAATGAAGTAGTTAATGTTGCTCATGGAGTTACTACTGCTAGCACTCAAGTTAATACTGCTTACTCTATAAATATTGATAACTTGAGTGATGCTGTTATTTGTTCATTCTTTGCTAGTCAACCAAATAGTCCTCAACTTGCACATAAGGACTTGAAACAAATCCATCCTAATGACATAAAAAAGATGGATTTGAGATGGCAAATAGCCATGTTGACTATGAGGGCTATAAAGTTTTTGAAATATATAGGAAGGAAGCAGACTATTAATGGTAATGAGACTATTGGTTTTGATAAGTCTAAAGTGGAGTGCTACAACTGCCACAAGAGGGGACATTTTGCGAGGGAGTGCAGAGCTCCAAGAAATCAAGACAACAAAAACAAGGAAAGCTCAAGAAGGAGTGTGCATGTGGAAACATCTACTTCCATAGCTTTGGTGTCATGTGATGGCCTTGGTGGATATGACTGGAGTGATCAGGCAGAGGAAGGGCCTAAGTATGAACTCATGGCTTACTTATCTTCAAGTTCTGACTCAGAGGTATCCAATGATTCAAATTGTTCAAAATCTTGTATGGAAATTGTTAAATTATTAAATCTCAAAATGAAAACCTGTTAGGAACAATGCTAAAAGGGTGAATCATCAGAATTTTGCCAAAAAGACTTACCCCTGCCCTAAAAAGAACATGATTCCAAGAGCAGTACTAATGAAGTCTGGCTTAGTATCTATTAATACTGCTAGACAAAATATTTCTAAAACAACAGTATCAGTTAATACTGCTAAACAAGTTAATACTGCTCACTCAAAAACAATAGTGAATGCTGCTAGACCAATATCATATCTTTCTAAAACAACACATTCAACTATTAAAAGGCCCATTCACAAGAATACAACATTTAAAAACAGAAATTTTAATCAGAGGGTTAATACTGTTAAGGATAAAAATGTTAATATTATTAGGCCAAAAGCAGTAGTTAATGCTACTAGGCCAAAAGCAGTAGTTAATGCTGTTAAGGGAAATAATGTTAATGCTATTAAGGCCTCAGCTTGTTAGTTTTGGAAACCAAAGACTAAAGTTTTAGACCATGTTTCTAAACACAACAGTGCATCAATCACCCTAAAGAAGTTTGATTATGTTGATGCATAAGGCAGATCCAAGTCAGTAATGGCTTAGGTCCCTAAAAGAAACTGATTTTCTTATCTAATGTGCAGGGCAATCCACAAATAGATTTACAGGATAAAGGAGTGATTGATAGTGGATGCTCAAGGCACATGATAGGGAACATGTCCTATCTTACAGACTATGAAGAAATAGATGGATGATATGTTGCTTTTGGAGGGAACCCCAAAGGAGGGAAAATCACAGGAAAAGGTACCATTAAAACTGGTAATCTAGATTTTGAAAATGTGTATTTTGTGAGAGAGTTAAAGTTTAATCTCTTTAGATAATAATGTTCTTTTTAATGACACTTAATGTATTGTTTTATCTCTAAACTTTAAGTTAATTGATGAAAGTCAAGTTTTACTTAGAGTTCCTAGAAAGAACAATATGTATAGTGTTGATTTAAAGAACATAGTTCCTAAAGGAGGTTTAACTTGCCTTTTTTGCAAAAGCCACATCTGATGAATCTAAACTTTGGCATAGAAGGCTAGGTCACTTAAATTTTAAAACCATGAATAAATTGGTTAAAGGAAATCTTGTAAGAGGTTTACCTTCTAAACTTTTTGAAAATGATCAAACCTGTGTTGCTTGTCAAAAGGGAAAGCAGCACAGGGCCTCTTGTAAGTCCAAAACGGAGAACTTAAACAGTCTTCCTTTACATTTGTTACATATGGAATTGTTTGGTCCAACATTTGTAAAAGGCTTATGAAGAAAATGTATTGCCTAGTTGTCACAGATGATTTCAGTAGGTTTACATGGGTTTTCTTTCTAGCTACTAAGGATGAGACTAGTGGCATTCTTAAGTCCTTTATAACTAGGATAGAAAATCTAGTAAATCACAAGGTTAAGGTGATTAGGTGTGACAATGGAACTGAATTCAAAAACAAAGAAATGAATCAATTTTGTAAGATGAAGGGTATTTTAAGACAATTTAGTGTAGCTAGAACTCCTCAACAAAATGTGTTGATCCCACTTTAACGGATCTTGAATTTAGTGTAGCTAGAACTCCTCAACAAAATCTGTTGATCCCACTTCAACGGATCTTGAATTCCTTAGCTTGTGTAAGGTTTAGTTATGCAAGATAAATCCTACACAACTATGATAGAAACTTTGTTTGATAATACTAAAGATTATGCGGAATCTAATCTTTAATATAAGAAGAATTCTTCAATGAAACAGTAATGCTAATGATCACACAGATTAATAAACAAAAGCTTCAATATATTAATACAAATACTCTAACTAGTATTAGGGTTACAAAATCTTGAAGCTATGATAATTCTATGAATGACTCATTTTTGGTACATAGAACTCTATACCCTAGGACCTCCTTGTTTATACACTAAGGAGTCCTAATGGGATTACAATATTTTCCTAAGTTATCATGATCTTCTAAACAAATAACTTATACGTATCTTTTACAAAAATATCTCATACATATCTCATAAGCAATCTTTTTTCTTTTTCTTGTGCAGTCTTTATCCTTTCAGCAGTTTGATACTTTTAAGGCAGTTGTTAATTTTTATAGGGCTGCTGATTTAACTTTCAACACCATCTGCTAGTAATTTTTGTACCAAGCTTCACTACTGTGTACAAGTCCAGCGTAACTACTTAGAATGTTGACTTCAAATCTTCATCAGCTAGTACTAGTTAAGTAGCAAGTACAACTTTACTCTAGCAGTGTAGTAACATTACTCTAGCACGTACTAACGTTACTAGCAATAGTTACTAGTAGTAGTAATATACACTAGCAGTTGTAACTTACACTAGCAGTACTAACTACTTAGCATATTTTTCATTTAGATTACTAACATCACTATTTTATTCTTAGCAACAGTAACTAATACCTTAACTGCAAGTTACTACTTTATGAAGACTTTTAATCCAAACAATCCTCCCCTTATAACTTGATATTTTTCTTCAAAGATCATCAAGTTTTTCATTTAAAAGCTTTATTCAATCAACAGGAGGATGCTTCCAAACATTCAATGTTTCTCCGAGACTGCTTTATCATAAGCTTAAGAAGCTGGATAAACACGCTCAAGTTCCATTGCATTGATAGTTTGTGATGAAGCTTCCTATTCAGCAACGTGGAATTGTTGCTGGTGTAAGGGGATATCTTTCTCTATCACATAAAAGATATGCATGTCTTGAATACCTCTCATAATGTTTCCACTGGAAACATAATAAATTTCTTTAAAAACACTTTTATTTCCTGCAGATTTTCCTCCACTGCTGTATTTTATAATTATGCTCAAACATTGTCTTCAGATCACCCCATAGTACTCTCTCACTCCCTCTTCTGGTCTTGTATATCCATGCTTAGCTTTTACTAATTTCCACAGAGTTTCCAAATCTTCCCTGTCAAAACTTTTAAGCATCTGAATCATTGAGGAGTACCTCTTTGAATTTCCATCAGCTCTTATGACTTGATAGTAGCCAATCTTTCCTTCTTTAATGATCTTCCAATCAACAATGCTTGAAGGCTTAGTAGCTAAAGGTATAGCATCAACTGCTACTTTCTCTTAATCAGGAATGACTTCCATCATACTTTGAAGCTTAGCTATTTTTTATCACCTTCCATCTTTTGTTTCTTTGAAGGCTCTTGTTCTAGCTCATCATCTGCTCTTTTAGAACTGCTTTCTTCTCTTATCTCACTGCCTTCTTCTCTTACTTCACTACCTCCCACCAGTTTTGTATCCATATCAACAAATGTGTTTACCCTTTTCATTGCTTTATCAAATAACTCTTGAACATTGGCAAAGGACTTAGTCTTTAAGTCTTTGGGCTTCCATCCTGCTATGTTTTTCAGATAGGTACACATTATACTCCTTTGTTGAGCTTTTGTGGGTGGTCTATTTCTTCTTTCTTCTGCTCTCTTAGCTGCAAAGTGCTTCCTCCTTTTCTCCAAGAGTTGTTGAAACATTTGATTTTCTCTATTGTAACTCTTTTGTTCCTCTTGCTTGCAGCCTTTGAGCTAAATTCATAGCCAGTCCTCAACATTATCCTGATTATCATTTCCATTGTGCAATTTAGGCAGCATTGACTTCGTATTTTTCTTTGCAATCTCTTTCCTTATCAAATTGAGCTTGTAGCCTTATAGCTTCTTGTTCATCAAAGAGGACTTGATCTTTCTTCTTCATCTTCAAAGGTTCTTCAACCATTATACCTTTACCCTTGTCATTTGAATAAGTTATTAGTGTTGTTGTTGTTATTGATTCACTTGGCTCTTGTATAACAACCCCTTTTCTCTTGGGTCTTGCACTCTTTAACTCTGCCAGTGTTTGAGCCAAAGTAAGGTCAACATTAGTTATTGCAGCAGCAGTTGGACTGGCAGTACTAACTTCAACATTAGCAGTAGTAACTACTTCACCAGCAATAGTAACTGGATCAGCAACACTAACTTCCTTTTCAGCCATACTGTCCTGCAAACACTTCTTTATCATTAAGAACATCCATGTCAAACATCAGATCATCATTATGCCTCCCCTGAGTTTCATCAACCAAAGTAATATCTGCATCTGCATCAATATCATCAATTTTCCTCTCCTGTTTGGATGCATCCTCCTGATCACCCAAACTAGCTTCTTCAGAGGAAACTATTCTTGCAGATCTACCAACCCTACGTAATCTTTTAAGCTTATGAGTTCTTGACCCTCCTTTATTCTCTAACCTTTTGACTCTCCTCTTTAAACTTGTAATCTCCTGAGCTTGAGCAGTCTTTGTGTTCTCCAGGTCAAGCACTCTTTGTTGTAATTTGGTACAAAAATCTATCAATTCCTTAAGTTGCATACTAGGCTCCTCAGTGACAGGCTCATCTGCTATATTTGTAGGATTACTAGGAACACTAGACTAAGGTGCCTGAGTGTCCTTCTCCTTAGGCCTTCTCTGGTTCTATCATATTTGCTTTACCCTTATCTTTTGAACCTTGACCCTTAACCCATGATGGTAGTTGTAAAGATATTGTTGGAGTTGATTCACTTGGCTCTTGCATAACAACCTATTTTGTCTTGGGTCTTGCACTCTTCAACTCTGCCAGTGTTTGAGCAAAAGTGAGTTCAACATTAGTTATTATAGCAGCACTAACTAGAATTGTAACAGCATGAGTCACGGCAACTGCTTCATCAATACTATTTCTCTTCTCACCAACTTTATCAGTAACCTCACTTTCAACAACTATCTCATCACCATCTAAGTCATTTACCCCAAACATATCTTCATCTCTATACCTCCCCTAAGTTTCATCAACTAATGTAATCTCTGCATCTTTATCAATGTCATCAATTTTCCTCCCCTATTTAGATGTATCCTCTTGATTACCCAAACTAGCTTCTTTAGAGGAAACTACTCTTGCAGATCTACCAACCTTGTATAATCTTTTGAACTTATGAGTTCTTGACCCTCATTTCTTCTCTAACTTCTTGATTCTCAGTTTCAAACTTGTAATCTCCTGAGCTTGAGCAGTCTTTGTGTTCTCTAGGTCAAGCACTCTTTGTTGCAATTTGGTACAAAAATCCATCAATTCCTTAAGTTGCATACTAGGCTCCTCATTGACAGCCTCATCTACTGTATTTGTAGGATCACTAGGCTGAGGTACCTGAGTGTCCTTTATTTTAGACCTCCTAGATTTTTGTTTCTTTTGAGGTTGAGATGATGATGGTTGAGTAATGATGGGTGTGTGATGGGGATTAGTTGGCATTTCTGAACCTTCACCCATTTCTTCTTGAGCTTGTACCACCATGGTTGGAAATAAGGGTGGTTCCCTACCATAAAATCCTTTGCATACCCTCTTCATGTTTCCAAAAATCTTTTTTGTATGAGAGGGTGTAAATAAAATCCTCTTGTGAGTTGTTCTTCCATCTTGTTGTTGATTCAAGAACACTTGTACAAACCTTGGATACATTAAGAATTTGCCAGACACATTCTCTAAGTTCTTCACCATATTTTCAAAAATGTACTTTGAAAAGTTGAACTTTTGGTTTATAGCTAAGCAGATAATTGCAGAAGCCATAGTGCAACTAAACTCATTCCATGCATTAGTCTTAGCACTTAGGCATTGCAAAATGGTATGAATAAAGAATTTCCATTGGGGAGAAAAGAATGCCTTATAGAATGTAAGCTTCTGTGAAAGTTTTTCATACCCCATCCTTGTAAGTTCTTCAAAAATGGTAGCATTAGGCAAGCAATCCATACCTTCCTCATCATCTAGTTGAAGGTCACGTCTAACAAATGCTTCAGTAACAATTATCTTCTTCCTATACACTAGGGCTTGTAACTACACTTCCCCATTGATAGTTTTCACCTTGACAGTAGCCCAAAATTGTTCAATGCACGAAGTATATATAGTGGGATTAACGGTTAAAGCATACTTTATGGTGTATGCATTCAGAAAATCAACAATTTGTTCAAACCCATCACTTTCAGCAGGTTTAGCCAAAAACGCGACTAAATTATGAGTATCGGCAAACTGTAGAGTCGTCATTATGTTGGGTTTTGATGATGAATGATGAAATTGAGTTAGGGTTTGTGATTAGAGAGTATATGATTGAATGAAATCAATTAAATGAGTAAATGAAACCCTTAATCGAAGTATTTATGAAAATACCCTCAACAGCATTAACGTTCACCAACAGTTGTAAGTTATGCCTAGCAACATTAACTTTCAACAGCAGTGGTAAGTTTATGCCTAGCAGCATTAACTTTCCCTAGCAGCAGTAAGTTTATGCCTAGCAGCATTAACTTGGAATCACCAGCATTAACTCCAATTATATTCTAATCAGCTTTTCCATCATCAAATTCACATTTTAGCTCACAAAAACTCTCTGTCTGTTTTTGATTTCTCTCAATTCTTTTTACTCACAATTCTCTCTTTCTGATTTTAAACAGCTCTCTTTCTGTTTTTATTCTCACCACTTCTCTTAATTTTTTTTCTTACCAAATCACTTTATTTGTTTTTATCTCACACAGCTCTCTTTCTATTTTTCAACTCACAAATTCTCTCAATTCTTTTACTCACTAAATCACTCTATCTGTTTTTATCACACATCTTTCTTTCTGTTTTTATTCTCACCACTTTCATAATCAAGACTTTAAAGATTGAGCATTCAAATACTAGCAATCAAATATTGAAATCTACTTACATCAAATGCTTTTGTAAGCAAATCTGCAACATTCTTGTCAGTATGAATTATGATCATTTGAATTAGCTTCTTTTCATTGGAATCTCTGATAAAGTGATGTCTAATCTTAATGTGCTTTGTTTTTGAATGAAAAACAGGGTTTTTAACTATGCATATAGTACTCTCATTATCAATATAGATCTTTGTATGCATAAAGTTATACCCACAATCAAGTAATTGATTTTGAATCCAAAGCACTTGGCCATAGCAACTTGAAGCAGCTACATATTCAGCCTCTGTTATGAAATTAGCAACCACAGTCTGCTTCTTGCACTGCCATGAAATCAATCTATACCCAAGGAATTGACAACCTCCTGTTATGGACTTCTTATCCAAGCTTTCTCCAGCATAATCACTATCAGTGTATGCTACCAAATCAAAAGGAGAATTTTTTGGATACCAAAGGCCCAATTTAGGTTGACCTTTTAAGTATCTAAAAATTCTTTTCACAGCATAAAGATGTGACACCTTTGGGTTGACTTGGTATCTTGCACAGGCACACACTGCAAACATAATATCGGGTCTTGAAGAAGTAAGATACATCAATGAACCAATCATTGATCTATATAAATGAACATCCACTTCTTCACCATGTTCATCCTTGAGCAAAGGCTTTATAGTTTCCATAGGTATGCTTGCTGTCTTGACATCAATAAAACCAAATTTATTCAAAATCTCAGTCACATACTTATCTTGACTGATAAAAATTCCATCATCCTTCTGCTTTACTAGCAGTCCTAAGAAGACTGTGAGTTCACCCATAGAACTCATTTGAAACTTCTTATGCATCATCTTCTCAAACTTTGTGCATAATGACTTCTTTATAGAACCAAAAATGATATCATCTACATACACTTGAACTAGCAAAATATCACCTTTGTCCCTTCTGATAAACAAAGTCTTATCAATCTTTCCTCTCTGAAACCCATTGTCCAATAAATAAGTTGACAAGGTTTTATACCAAGCTCTAGGAGCTTGATGTAGTCCATAAAGTTCCTTTTTTACTTTGTATACTCTGTCAGGGAAGTCTGGATCTTCAAATCCTGGTGGTTGACAAACATAGACTTCCTCTTCAATCTTACCATAAATAAAAGCACTCTTGACATCCATCTGGTATACCACAGTCTAATTGCTTCAATTCTGGCAACAGGGGCAAAGACTTTATCATAGTCAATCCCTTCTTCTTGTTTGTACCCTTGAGCAACCAATCTTGCTTTATTTTTAATCACAATTCCTCTTTCATCCATTTTATTCTTGTAAACCCATTTAGTGTAAATAGCCCTTTTGCCATTTGGTAAATCCACCAAGGTCTAATTCTGACATATTTAGATCATCTGGAAGTTTAATGCTTGATTTTCTACCAACAACATTAACTTCATCTGTGCTAGCAGCATTAACATTGTTAGTGCTATTAATATTATCATCCTTCTCTTGATCATTACTTTCACCCACTTTACTTGGATCACCACCTTCTTTTCCTGGTTCTTCAGTAACCTTTTCATTATCTCCTGAAGGTTTGAATCCAGCATCAAGAGAACTCTTTAAACATTGAGAGAATAGTAGACTAGCAGGCCACAATGGTAGCAGAATGTAATCTTTGCCAGGTATTGTCTCCATTTTACCTGCATCATCACATGCTTTTGTACCTGCATAACCATTAGACTGATTTCCTGCAACAACTAGCTTATAATTCATTGACTTTGTTAGTGCATCAATGTCAAAAAGCTAATTTGGTCCACTTCTTGTAATTGAATTGTAAAAAGCTCTTCATGCGTAGCTTCTATCCAGCTTGATCCTTTAAGCATCAATGAATTACCTTTTTGGGTTCTTCCTGTGATAAAAGCAAGCAAACAAGCAATTCTGAAAGTCTTTATGGTTTGTTCTTTGCTGTAATGAGCTAAACAATGATGTTATACAAAATTCTTTGTCATTCTTCTTGTTTGAGCTGTTGAATTCAAGTCTCCAATAATTTGTTCAACTGGATGATCTTTATGTACTCTTGCAATTGGAATAGGACTGACAGGCATAAATGCATCTAAATTGTTCATGTCAGCCTCTGCACCAACATCTTCATCATCATCTGAATAGACAATATCTTCTAATTCAGGCATATTTGGATCATCTAGAAGTTCAATGCTTGTTTTTCTACTAACAGCATTAACTTTATTTGTGCTAGCAGCATTAACATTGTTAATGGTTGTTAACTTTCATCAGATCCTTCTCTTGATCATCTCTTTCACCCTGTTTACTTGGATCAACACCTTCTTTTCCTGTTTCTTCAATAACCTTCTTTTTATCATCTCCTTAAGGTTTGAATCCAACATCAGGAGAACTCTTTAAACTTTGAGAGAAAGGTGGATTTGCATTCCACAATGGTAGCAGAATGTAATCTTCTCCAGGTACTGTCTCCATACTCGCTTATAATTCATTGACTTTGTTAGTGCATCAATATCAAAAAGCCAATTTGGTCCACTTCCTGTAATATTAGGTGTATTCTCACTAAATTAGACATGTAGGTTCTCTTCAACTATCCTAGTTCTACTGTTAAATACTCTAAACGCTTTACTCTTGATTGAGTACCCAATAAAGAATCCTTCGTCAGCCTCACCATCAAACTTGCCTAAGTGATCTATGGTATTGAGAATTGTAATAGGACACCCATTTGGTCTCATAAAGCTTAAAGTTGGTTTTCTACCAAGAAAAAGTTCATAAGGGGTCTTGTTATAAGCCTTAGTTACTAATACCCTATTTTGCACATAGCAAGCAGTATTAACTGCTTCTATCCAAAAAGTAGTTGGTAGCTTAGAATCAGCTAGCATTGTCCCAGCAGCCTCAATTAGTGTTCTATTTTTCCTATCAGCTACTCCATTTTGTTGAGGAGTTCTATCTATACTAAATTCTCTCTTAATACCTTTTCTCTCACAAAACCGATTCATCTCCTTATTCTTGAACTCAGTTCTATTGTCACACCTAATTACCTTAACCCTTTGATCTATTAGATTTTCTACTCCAGTTATAAAGGGCTTAAGAATTCCACTAGTCTTATCCTTAGTAGCTAGAAAGAAAACCCAACTAAACCTACTGTAATCATCTGTGACAACTAGGCAATACATCTTTTTCATTAAGCTTTTTACAAATGTTGGACCAAACAAATCCATGTGCAACATATGTAAAGGTTAGCTGATTGAACTTACTATTTTGGACTTACAAGAAGCTCTATGTTGCTTTCCCTTTTGACAAGCAACACATGTTTGATTATTTTCAAAATTGTTTTTAAAGGTAACCTCTTACATGATTTCCCCTTACCCAGTTGTATTCATAGTTTTGCTTTTGAAATTTATGTGTCATGCCATCTATGATAAGTTTAGATTATCAGTGTGGCTTTTGCAAAGAGACAAGTTAGACCTCCTTTAGGAACAATATTCTTTAAATCAACACTATACATATTGTTCTTTCTAGGAACTTTAAGTAAAACATGACTTTCATCAGTTAACTTAAAGTTTGGAGATAAAACAATACATTCAGTGTCATTAAAGAGAACACTATTCTTTTGGTCACACATTTGTGAGACATTAAAGAGGTTAAAATTTACTCTCTTACAAAATACACATTCTTAAAATCTAAATTACCACTTTTGATTGTACCTCTGCCTGTGATTTTCCCTCCTATAAGGTTACCTCCAAAGGCAACATATCCTCCATCAATTTCTTTAAAGTCAGTAAGATAGGATAGGTTCCCTGTCGTGTACCTTGAGCATCCACTATCAATCACTCCTTTATCCTGTAAATCTATTTATGGATTGCCCTTCATATTAGATAAGAGAATTAGCTTCTTTTGGGGACCCAAGCCACCACTGACTTGGATCTGCCTTGTGCATCAACATAATCAAACTTGTTTAGGGTGATTGATGCACTGTTGTGTTTAGAAACATGGTCTAAAACTTTAGTCTTTGGTTTCCAAACCCAACAAGCAGAGGCCTTTATAGCATTAACATTATTTCCCTTAACAACATTAACTACTGCTTTTGGCCTAGCAGTATTAACTACTATTTTTGGCCTAACAGTATTAACCTCTTTATCCTTAACATTATTAACCCTCTAATTAAAATTACTGTTTTTAAATGTTGTATTCTTGTGAATGGGCCTTTTAACAGTTGAATGTGCTTTTTTAAAAACATTTGTCATTGGTCTTGCACTATTTACTATTGTTTTGGGTTGAGCAGTATTAACTGGTCTAGCAGTAGTAAGTGATACCAGGCCTGGGTTCATTAATTATGCTTTTGGAACCATGTTCCCTTTATGACTAGGGTGAGTCTTTTTGCAAAATAATGAATGTTTCACCACCTTTGAGCCGTGTTTCAAGAGATTTTGTATTTTGATGAAACTGTTTTTTGATTCACCCTTTTACAAATCTACCTGCATGTGATTAAAACTTTCCACACATAGCAAGTTTGTTAATTCATCTCCAAAATACTTCCTAATCTTTTGAGGCCTTCATGTTATTCCAGTTTTCTATGTTGTGCCAATAGGAGCATGGAGGTGTTTTGCCTATTTTGCTCAACATGATTAACAGTTCTCCTTGCAGTCTTTTCTGCTTTTAGGTTTGACTAACTTTATCTTAGAATAGCTAGACTTAACTGTTTTCTTGTCAATCTTAGCCTGGGCACATCTTCTTCCACACTAACAGACACTCTATTTCCTTTTAATAATTGGTCAGCACATTATTTCTTACTAACTTCTTTAGGCTTGTCTGCACTAGCCTTAGCTTCACTAGTCTCAACTACTGGCTGTCTTAAATATAGCTCACTTAACTTATTTGTAGATTCATTTCACAAACTCTTCTAGGACCAGAGTAATGCAAATTTGGGTTTTGGATGGCATTTTAAAGTTTCATGTATTAGGGAGGTGGAATAGCATTTATACCTAAAACTGTTTTGCACTTATCAACTAAGGGACAGGTCTACTAGTATGTTAAGTTTTTAGATGAATTGTCAAAATTTTCTATTGTAAGCTGAATTTCATCTTTTTGTTTTTGAGCCAGTTCCAACTTCCTCCTAAGCTCTGTAATGGCTACTTCTCTTAAATAAATCTCACATTTTAAGACCCTGATATCTTCCTCATAAATAGACTCATTTTTCTTATAAACTAGAAGTCTTGCTTCTACAGACTCTAAACCTGTTTTTAACTTAGATGTCCTTAAGTCTTTTAACAGTTGCTCATTTTGTTCTTTAAGAATTTTAACATTTTCCAAACAAGATAATGGTATAGTTTGAATCAATAGATACCTCCAGAGTTAGATTGTAGAAGAGTAAGCCATGAGTGCAAAGTTAGTTGGTCCTTCTTCTGCTTGATCACTCCAATCATAACCACCAAGACCATCACATGAGATCAAAGCATTAGAAGTAGTTTTCTCTACTGGCACAACCCCTCTTGTGTTCTCTCTATTCCTGTTTTCTTAGTTCCTTGGAGCCCTACACTCCCTTGCAAAGTGTCCCTTTTTGTGTCAGTTGTAACACTCTACTTTAGACTTATCAAACCCAATGGTCTCAGTACCATTCATAGAAAACTTCTTTCTCGTGTTCTTCAAGAATCTCCTTACCCTCATTGTTAGCATAGCCATCTGCCACTTTAAATCTATCTCTTCTAAATCATCAGGATGAATTTATTGCAAGTCCTCATTGTCAAGTTGTAGACTATTTGTTTGACTTGCAAAGAAAGCATAGATGACAACATCACTCAAGTTGTCAATTGTTGTTGAGTTAACAGCAGTAGCTTGAATGAGCACCTTGAGTAGTATTAACTGCTCCATTTGTACTGTTGGTGCTGTTTGAGGATACAAAGGTTACGTTTTGTGTGTTTGTGTTTGAGCTTGATGTACCTTTGACCTCTGGTTCATAGATATTTAGGTTGTTATAAAGATCATCTAAGCTTAATGTATCTATCTCAGGCTTGTTCCTCCACACAACAGCATGTGTGTTTCATTCTGGTGACATACTTCTTAAGAACTTCTGATTCACATATTCTTGTGAGATACTTTCACCATGAATCTCCAACTGATTGATAAGCTTTTAAAGCCTATTAAAGGTTTGATCTAACACCTCTGAGCTAGATGCAGTAAAATTATCATACTGCTGCTTTAGAAGATTCCTTTGAGTCTTTTTAGTAGCAGCATTCCCTCCAAACCTCTTCTCAACAGCCTGCAGCAATGACTTGGCATCTTTGATTAAGTTATACTTCAATTGATGTTCATTAAGGATGCATATCAATAAAGTGCTTCTTGCCTTCAACTCTAACCTTCTTTGTGCCTTTTCTTCAACAGTTGCAGGAGCAATTATAGTTTCAACACCTTCAACAACTTTTGTTATTGGAGTGCATTACCATTCTCTATGACTTCCCATAGAGAATAATCAATCATCTGGATGTACTGTTCCATCCTCATCCTCCAAATCTCATACTCACTTGTTTTGAGCATAGGCACTTTTGATGCAGCTGCCATATGTGTTGAGTCTTGATCCATCTCTTTGTAACAAACAAACCTTGTGTGTAAAAGCAGTTTCTTTTTATTCAAAGCTTCTCAACAAGATCTAATACCACTTGTTGATCCCAGGAGTAGGATACTTCTTGTTGATCCAACTTGAATAGATCTTTAATTCCTTATGCTTGTTAAGGTTTAGTTATGCAAGATAAATCCTACATAACTATAGTAGAAACTTTGTAAAGTATATCAAAGATTATGCGAAATCTAATCTTTGATCAATAAGAAGAATATGCAATAGAGCAGCAATTCTAATGAACACACAGATTAACAAACAAAGCTTCAATATATTAATACGAATACTCTTACTAGTATTGGGGTTACAAAACCTTGAAGCTATGAACTATACAACTAAGATACATAAAACTCTATGCCTTAGGACCTCCTTTTATACACCAAGGAGTCCTAGGTGATTTACAATATATTCCTAAATCTTAGAATATTCCCTATGAACTATTCTATAGATAACTCATACTTATCATGTATGTAATCTGATCTTCGAGAAATCTTTATTCTTTCTCTGATAAGTCTTTGATCTTTTCTCTGTCAGCATAAACTCTTCCAGCAATTGTAATCTTTCAGCAGTTGTAACTTTTATACCAGCATCATTAACTTTCAACAATAACAGTAGTAACAGGTATGTGTTTAATTACACATACATTTGACCTCTAAAACCGGACTTAAATGACTAAAAATATACCAAAAATACATTATATTTGTATGTTTTGCATTTGTATTGTGCAGGGTATCGGGATATCCAAGAATAGGACAAAAATAAAAGCCAAATCGACAAAACCGAGCACGAGAACGGAAAGAGCGTAAAATAAAAGTCAAGTCAAAGTCAAATTCAAATCAAGTCAAAGTCAACCCCAAGAAGTGGATTTGGAAAGAGCATCAAAAACTGAACCCGAAAACCTAAACTGCCAAAAGTAGGCCCACCCGTACCCACCTAGTGGGCCCGGGACAGCCCACTTATACCTTATACACCCTTAAGCCTCCAAAAAGCCCATCACCATTCTCTTTATAACACTGGCCCAAACACCAAGCCCAACACACTTAACACCCCATTTTCCCCATTCCCTCTATAACACCCCCGTTAGTCCCTTTAAGGACTAACGGTGCAAACAACTATAAACTCCAAGGACCAAAGTTGTATCACCAAAGGACTAAAGTTGCAATATATTCGTATAAAATGGAGGGACCATTCTTGCCAATCCACCAAACTCCTTACCCAATCAAACAATCAGAACAACCCTTTTTCTCGCTCACTCCCTCATTGTTACTGTTCACCCTCCATCCCCAAAATTACTCTTACCCCGAGGTTAAAACCACTTAAACCCCCTTCTAGAAGCTTAAATGGTGCAATAGGTGACATTTTTGGCCCCTGACACATTGGCGATCCAAAGCAATTATTGGGGAATGATTGCGTGGACACAATCAAGGGTTGTGGTGGATTTAAAGAAGCACTAAATGATTTAAAGGGCCAAGATTGAAGATTCTTTTCCTCTCACACAAGAAAACCAAGCCAGGGATCTAGGTCCTTCTATCCGGCCTATAAATAAAGGGCTTAACCCTTGTAGTGACCAGAGTTTTTTTTAGAGTTGTTCTAAGTTTTTAGTCTCTTTTAATATAATTTTTATTTAAAATTTTAAAGTTATTCTGTATTTCGAATTCCTTGTAAAAGTTTAAGTTTTTAATAAAAAGTTTGAGGTTTATGTTTTTAAGATACTGTGTTTGATCATTTTATATAAGTTGTCAAGCCTTGAAAAGCTATGAAGCAGCTTGTAGATTTTATCTAAAAGCTTCACTAAGCTTTTTGTTTCTTGAATCAAGCCTTAGTTTACTGTTTTAATATCTTTTATTTCCTGTTTTAATCATAAAAATCTAAAAAATACTAAAAAGATCCACCCCTTAAAACACCTCAGCTTCTTTGGATGATAAGCTAGCTTGAGAAGAGCTTATAGACCTCACTAGTTTGTCTTTTGACAAGCTAGAGCTTATAGATTTGATTATTTACCTTGTTTTGAGCAAGGGTGTTTGGAAGTTTTCATTTTTACTTTTTAAGCTTATTTACTGTTTTACTGCTTATTGTTGCTTATTGCCTGTTCTTATTTGCTTATTTGTGCTTTGTTATGATGTATAATGCTTATGAATGCTTAGTTGTAGTTTAAAATTTCATTTGTGCAAGTTTTCTTTGAAATCTGTCTTAAATAGCTTATCTACTTGCATAATCTGTTTTAGCTTATTTGAGTGCTTGTTTGTTATTAAGATTTGCTTAATATTGTTTGTTTTACTTATTTAACATCTGGTCTTTTAAATGTGTGCTTTAAATAAGCATTAATCTCTTTAAAAAAAGCTAAAATAGTTTTTAAAGGGGTGTTTGGTTTAACCTGTTTTATGGTCAAAATGGGTCAAAATAGCAATTTGGTACTTGAATCAGTTTAGTTTAGCTATAAGTAGTCCAAAAATTTAGTTTGTTAAAGTGTTTAAGTGTTAACTCTCATTTTCAAGGTTTTAAAAGTGCATTGTTTGAATCTGTGAAGTTTAAGCTTTTCTTAGTTGCTTATTTGATTGTGCTCTTGCTTATTGTTGATTTGTGACGTTTTTGAGTTTGTGCAAGTGTTAAAAATATGTTTGAATAATAGTCTAAAAGCATGCATTGTTGTTTTGAGTTTTTGCCTAAACTGTCAAGTATTTGCTAAGAATTGAAAAAAAAATTGAGAAATGGCTTTTTCATTTGCTTATTGTTGCTTATCCTGAATTTCAAAATGCTTTTTGAGTGTTGATTATGGTTCTTTGAGGTCAAATCTTAATCTGTTTGTAGGTTATATGTTCATAAGGATCTGTTTGTTTGCTTATTTTTAAGCTCAAAAGTGTGGTTTTGTTAAGATTGCAAAAGTTATCAAAAATTTGTCTAAGTGTTCAGTCAGTGTGAGATAGCCTTTTCATGAAGATTTTTAAGTGCTTATTTGACTTTTAAAATGCATTTTATTTATTGCTTATTGTAGCTTTTTGGGCATTCTTTTTAGTGGTATAAGCCACTAAGCCATAAGGATCCTTTTGCTAGCTTATTTTTAAGCTAGAAAAGTCCCTGTTGGCCTTTTTGCTTATCAGTTTTGGCCAAAAAGCTATTTGCTTATTTAGGCTTATTAGCTTATTGCTTTTGCTTATTCTAGGTTTAGTTTAGCTTATTAAGTTAGATTAAGCCCATTTTAACTTATTCTCTTTAGTTTAGAGCTTATTTGAGCTTATTTGCATCTTAGCTTAAAAATTCCTTAAGTTTTATAGCTTTTTAAGTTTTCTGTCATTCTAGCTTATTATAGTTGCTTATTTTTTTATCTTAAGAGCTTTTTAGATATGACTTTTTATCTGTTTTAGCTTAATTCTCTTTTTGGATTGCTTATTTGAGCTTAAAAAGCCCAACAGTTAGCATTTTCATAGCTTAGAGTATTAAGCTTATTCTGTCACTTATTTAGCTTATTTTAGTGCTTATTTGTGGTTTATAAAAAAAGTTGTTTTACAAAAATTGCTTATTTGTTGCTTTTATAAAAAGTTGTAAAAAATGGAATTTGCAAAAACATTTGGGAGTAGGGGAAGCCCCGGGTGAGCAAGGCTCGAACCCGGGACCTCAACCCCACAACCAAACGTTTTATACACACACACTCTACCAACTCGCCCTTGGGTCTTTTTCGGTTTATCTTTGCACAATCAATCTTTTATATACGTTTTAGCCAGTTTGGCTTATTAGCCGTTTTTAGCTTATTTCACTGCTTATTTGATAAGCTGTTTTCACAAGCTTATTTTTCTTAGATTCTACACTGTTCAAGCTACTTTTCATGATTTTTCTAGTTTTTTTATAAATTGTTTAGTATTTTTTATATTTAATTTTTGTTAAAATCATTTTTAATTCATAAAAAAATTTAAAAAAAGTCAAAAAAATATAATTCTTTTTTAGAAAATTTTCTTTTCACATTTAGAACCTAGGAAAATTAGATTTGCTTTCGTAGGGTTTAAATTGCAAAATTTGGTTTTTTAAAGAACGGGATTGAATCCCGTTCACGTTTTTAGTGTTTTTAAGCCCTAATCGCCTTCGTTTTTGGTCTAGTTTTCTTTGTTCTAGCTTTTTAGTCAATTAAGACTTATAAAAACCAAAAAGATCATTTTAGGACTTAATTTTGATAATTTAGTGTTTTTAGGTCCCGTTTAGGATTCCCGTTTTGCGTTTTTAGTTAAAATTTGTCTTCCTTAAGTGTTTTTAAGTTTTTGCCTTAATTTTCCCGTAGTTTTAGAAATCAAATCAAAATCTTTTCCCATTCCAACATCGATTCTCAAACCGACTCTCGACTTTCAATTGCATTCCTCGTTGGGGAAACGACCCGGGAATCATACTCCCGGATTACTATAATTGTGATTTTTTTATTCTTACCCTTTTATATTTATAATGTATATTTTATATTTTTATTTATTTTTAGAAAGGGGTTATAGTCAAATTGATCAGTTGTGGCGCCGTCCCGGGAGGATTTTTTACGATTGTTGAAGCCGTTTGACAATTTGTGTTTGAAGATCCTTCCGTGTGAAGTTATTTTGCTTATTTTCTTTTTAAAAAATACAAAAAGATTTTTCTTTTATTAGTATATATAATATAAAAAAAAGAGAAAATCAAAAAATAAAAACATTGTCCATAAAAAGAAAAAAAATTACCAAGTTGGTAAAAGAACACCAACATATAATACTTTCAACTGATGTATTATCCATTAATAAGTTCCCGAACCAAAGATCAAAAACTTACCTTTTGTGTCTCTCGCGAGGTACGGCTCACCTTTGAAAGTTAATCAAACTCCTTTGTGCGTTTTTCTTCGAAGAGTTACTGAGAAGCGAGTTGATTATTAGGTTTAAGTGTCTTATCTCATTGTCCGTTATTAAAATATATTGTGAATACGTTGTTGAAAAAAAAAAACCAAAAAAAAATATATATATATATATAAAATAAAAAAAGAAGAAAAAATCTTGTATAAATTTTCTTTTTAGTGCATGCGCACTCGTTCTCAATCTCGAAACCTTAACCGTCAACAACAAGTCAACCCGACTTTTGTTGAACCATTTAATCTTGTGGAACCAATTGAAAATCAAGCTCCTCCCGTAGTTACGATGGACGATACTCGTACTATGGCTCAATTTCTCGAAGCACCCACCGTGGGTTACGAGGATTCCATCGTTGTGCCCGAGATCACCGCGGACAACTTTGAGCTTAAGCACAGTTTGCTTACCCTCATTCAAAACAAACAATTTTTCGGACATGACAAAGAAGACCCTCATGCTCACATCCGTTATTTCAACAAGATCACTTCTACGATGAAGTTCCTGAACGTCCCGAGTACGTCGGTAAAGCTTATGCTTTTCCCATTTTCCCTCGAGGGTGCCGCCCGGATTTGGCTTGAAAAAGAACCCCCTCGATCGATTCTCTATGGATGACTCTTTTCGAAATTCATCAACAAATTCTACCCTCTTTCCAATTAACAAATCTTCGAAATGAAATCACGAGATTTCAACAAAGATTTGATGAAACTTTCTACGAGGCATGGGGACCGAGAGAGTTCATCGATCTTCTTCAGGGCACGCCCCATCATGGATTTTTGGATTAATCAACTCGATACTGTTCTATTATGCTTTGAATCTAATGATCAAGATTCGTTGGATAAATTTTGCCTCGGGTGGTAATTTTTGGTTAAACTTGCCCGAGATTGCCTTTAGAAATCATTGAGATCAAATCCAAAAGTCGAATTCAGGTAACAAAAACGGTTGTTGCCTAAAGTGAGTTCGGGCACTTCCTCCCACGGATCTCTCTCGATGTTGCCGAATTAAAGATTGGTGAAAGCTTACATTCTCGAATAAGAAACTATGCTCCCGCTCCTGTAAGCGGTCAGGGCAAGTTGTGTTATTGCAGGTGGTGCTCATTCGTACCGAAATTGTCCCGCCACCGATGGACTCATTTATCGTGGACCAATATTCAGGTATGTTTCCCAATCCAGTAGCAACTAAATACAACCAAGGGAAAATACCAGTTACCGAGCCCCGTTTGCTATTAAATTTGACCTCGGTTTTCCTCCCGTTTAAAACCAAGGAAATAACCAAAATCGTTACAACCAAAACTGGGGGATTAATTACAACCAAGTCCAAATTTATCGACCACGATTAGTCACCCCGGTTACCAAGTCACTTAGCAAGCTCGGTCTCCGCAAACAAAGGTTTGTGACCAAAGGATCCGATTTTGAAAAGCTTACGTTAAGGCTAAATGATGCGGGTGGGTTATGAGAAACTTGCAAGGACCAAATACCAGACTTATAAAATCAAATGACCATTTAACGGACATGCTTTCCAAATTTGTGATTCCAACACCGCTATCTACATCAGGTATTCAGGACACTTCCCCCCAAGTTAATACCAATTAAGTAACAGAGGTAGATTTGAAGGGTATTAACCACCGAAAGAGATGTTGCTTATCAAGGACCCAGTTTCCTACTACTTCATTCTTTTATTCTATTCCTAAAGTAGTGGAACGTGAAACCGAGGTGACAAAGGACACGGTGCCTCCTACTAATAACGGAAGTACCAAAGATGTCCAACCTTTCGGTTGTCCAAGTTCAAACCCAAGTACCAAATTCTAAACCCGTTGTTACTCCCGTTAGTGTTCTGATGCCTAACCCAAAACCGTCAATTCCATATCCTTCGAGGGAGGGGGTGTGTAATGATGAAAAGACGACCGTGAAAAAGCTAAAACGACCAAATTGAGAAATTTACGAAATCTTTTAAAGATTTAAGTTCGAAATTAGCGTCGGATGCTTTTGATTCTTATGCCAATATTGCCTCGACTCTTAAGATTTAATGGGCATTGCTCGGCGGTCATCCTCAACAAGTTACCCGAAAAACTTGGAGACCCCAGCAAATTTCTCATACGTGTGATTTTCTCAGAATGGATAAGTGCTTAGCCTTGGCCGATCTTGGCGCTAGCATAAATCTCATGCCATTTTCTGTGTGGAAAAATCATCTTTTCAGAGCTATCCCGTTGTTCTGACTCTTGAACTTGCGGACCGTTTCGCATTACCCAACCAATCGGTATCGCGAAGTTGATGTTCGACGTAAAAGTAGGAAAGTTCATATCACGGCCGACTTTGTAGGTGCTGACTTTTGATGCGATCCCCGAGTCCCCCTAATTCTCGGGAGATGCTTCATAAAAACTAGACATGCTTTGATTGATGTTTACAAAGGAGAATTAACTCTTCGTGTTGGAAAAGAAGCCGTAACATTCAATCTTGACCAAACTTCGAGATACTCCTCTAATTACGATGATATGACGGCGAACCGAATTGACGTCATTGAAATGGCTTGTGAGGAGTATTCTCAAAAAGTTATCGGTTTCTCCGATGTGATCGTAAGTGGCAATCCCACTCCTTATTATGATCCGATCGTTTCTACCTCTTCTCCGACTCTCACTCCCTTCGGGGATAGTGATTTTCTTCTCGAGGAAGTCGATGCTTTCCTCGCTCTTGAAGATGATCCAACTTCACCGGAGTTTGATGACTTCTTATTTATGGACCTAGAGGGGGATATTCTTCTTCTTGAATCATTTCTCAATGATGATCCATTATTACCCCCTCCCACTCAAGGAAACTATTTGCCTGAAATTCGAAAAGAACTCAAAGTTTATGAAGCTAAGAATGATAAATCTTCAATTGATGAACCTCCCGAAGTCGAACTAAAGGATTTACCTCCTCATATCGAATACTCATTTTTAGAGGGTGATAACAAGTTGCCCATCATAATTGCTAAAGACTTGAGTGTCGAGGAAAAAGCCGCTCTCATAAAGGTTTTGAGTACACCAAGCGAGCATCGCTTGGGAAAACTCTTCGACCTTACGGGATTAACGGAATTTTGTACTCAAAAAGATTCTTATGGAAAGAGGACTACAAATCGGCGGTTCAACACAAAGAGGCGAATCCAAAAAATCCACGAGGTCTTCAAAAAAGGAGGTTGAAAAAACTTCTTGACGTTTGGATTAATTTACCCGATCTGGATAGTCCTTGGGTAA
Source organism: Tanacetum coccineum (assembly GCA_026074375.1). Classification (NCBI taxonomy): domain Eukaryota; kingdom Viridiplantae; phylum Streptophyta; class Magnoliopsida; order Asterales; family Asteraceae; genus Tanacetum; species Tanacetum coccineum. The sequence goes on along the minus strand of BQNB010001314.1, from coordinate 71,343 downwards.
GCCCCGTACATTGCGTACCAAAAAAGGTGGCTTTACCGTTGTTGAAAATGATGAAAACGAGTTAATTCCTACTCGATTGGTTACGGGTTGGCGTGTATGCATTGACTACCGAAAGTTAAATGAAGCCACCCGTAAAGACCATATTTTTCCATACCGTTTTGGATCAAATGCTTTAGAGAGTAACGAGAAGGATGTACTATTGTTTTCTCGATGGTTTCTCGGGTTACTTTCAAATTCCCATCGACCCTTATGATCAAGAAAAGACCACATTCACGTTTATCCTTATGGACGTTCGCTTACGTCGCCATGCCTTTGGCTTAGCAATAGCACGGGCACGTTCCAAAGGTGTATGATGGCTATCTTTCATGATATGATCGAAAAAACGATGGAAGTCTTCATGGATGACTTTTCGGTCTTTGGGAATTCATTCGGAAATTGCCTCTCTCGTGTAGACAAGATGCTTCAAAGGTGCGAAGACACCAATCTTTGTTTAAATTGGGAAAAGAGTCATTTTATGGTAAAGGAAGGAATTGTCCTTGGCCTTAAGATTTCCAAAAATAGGATTGAGGTCGATAAAGCTAAAATCGATGTGATTGCTAAGTTACCTCATCCCACCACTGTTAAGGGTGTTCGGAGTTTTCTCGGTCATGTCGGTTTCTACCGACGGTTCATTAAGAATTTTTCCAAAATTTCCCGCCCGATGACTCATCTTCTTGAGAAGAATACTCCGTTCATCTTCTGCAATGAATGTATTCAAGCTTTTGAAACATTAAAGAAAAAACTTACCGAAGCTCCAATCTTGATTGCCCACGACTGGGACCTACCCTTTGAGCTTATGTGCGATGCAAGCGACTTTGCCATAGGTGCGGTCTTGGGGAAACGTCATGAAAAACACTTTAGGCCTATACACTATGCTAGTAAAACAATGAACGAGGCGGAATCGCATTACACCATGACGGAGAAAGAAATGTTAGCCGTGGTGTATGCCATTGAAAAATTCCGGTGTTACCTCATCTTGAACAAAAGCATAGTGTATACGGATAACTCCGCCCTAAAATATCTCTTTGCTAAAAAAGATTCCAAGGCGAGATTGCTCTGGTGGGTTCTCCTCCTTCAAGAGTTCAAGTTCAAAGTAATTGACACAAAAAGAGCCGAGAATCTCGTGGCTGATCATCTTTCCCGATTAGAAAATCCTTATGAAAATGTGCTCGACCCAAAGGAGATAAATGAAACGTTTCCTCTCGAGACACTTAATATGGTGACTTTTCGTGGTGACTCAAGTACCCCGTGGTTTGCCGATTATGCAAATTACCACGCGGGGAATTTCATTGTTAAAGGGATGTCGTCCCAGCAAAAACGCAGGAGGGTAATATCCCCCCAACGCCACGTCAGCAGCCACGTCAGCTGCCACGTGTTGCCACGTGGTACCACTTGGCTGCCACGTGGCAGCGGTGGCCACCATTTGACCTGACTGTTGACTGGCGGTCAACCGCCGTTGACTGGTGGTCCGACGGTGGTTGACTGATGGTCCACCACGGTTGACCGTCGTTGACCACCGTTGATCGCTGCCATTGACCACCGTTGACCGGTGGTCCGGTGGTGGCTCCGGTGATGGCTGGCAAGCTACGTGGCACCACTCAAGTGGTGACACGTGGCTATCTAATGGTTAATTGCAGGTTCAGGTGGCGGGTACGAGCTACTGTTCATCCGAGGTTGTTAGTACGAGGTTGTCAAGGTGGTTAGGAGGTACTGTAGCAGGCTCGGGATCCGAGCCCATCATTGGGTCCTTCTAGAAGCTGATGTGGCAGCTTATGGTTGGTAGACATAGAATAATACAGCTAATGCCGCCCTATTGCGGTGCCACCCTCGTGCTATCATAGTGATCACGGAACCCATTTTTGCAATTGACTAGTTGCAAAGGTCATGCTGTAAATACGAGTTACTCACCCGTCCTCCACCTGTTACACCACCAAACAAAGAGGCAGCATGAGGTATCCAATCATGGTTTGAAATGAATTCTTGAAAGGACCGTGGGTGAGAACCATGCATCTTGGTCAAATAAACTAGATGATGCACTTTGCGCCTTCTGTACCGCTTACAAAACACCCATCGGTGTACCCCATACAAGCTCGTGTACAGAAAGGCATGTCATCTACCAATCGAGCTCGAGCACAAAGCCTACTAGGCCTTGAAGCATGCAAACTTTGACCTTGAGACCGCGGGAGATCACCAAAAAGTTCAACTCAATGAACTAAATGAACTTCGTGATCATGCCTATGAGAACTCTTTGATCTATAAAGAGAAAACAAAGAGGATCCATGACTCAAAGATCAAAAACCGCGTTTTCAACGTCGGTGATCAAGTCCTCCTCTTTAACTTTAGATTGATGATGTTCTAGGGCAAGTTAAAATCCCATTGGTCCGGACCGTTCACCATTTCCCATGTCTTTCCATATGGCACTGTTGAGTTATCCCAAAACTCCGGGCCAAATTTCAAGGTGAACGGTCATCGAATTAAACACTACTTGGAGGTAGGACTTTACCAAAAATTGGTTTTTCTCCGGATCTCTAAACTTACCTAAGGACAATGAATTGAGATTGTGTCAAGCTAGTGACCCTAAACAAGCACTTCGTGGGAGGCACTTCATGCTTATCCGTAGTTATATTATGTAATAATGAATAAGTGTTTTTTAGAGGTGTGCCTCTCTCCATTCTTGTTTGCTTGTGTTTTTGTGGTTTATTGTCCAGGATGTCCCAGATTTTGAAGCCTCTTCGTGCTCGGCGGTTTTGTCCTTCGATTACGAGCACCAAATCTCACTTCATTTAGGACATCTAATATCTAATCGTACTAACGTTTATCTATAAGCTTACTTAATAAACGAGCTAGGATTTTATACGTAGAACACTTTCCTTAAAACATTGAGGACAATGTTTAATTCTAGTATGGGAGGATCTATCGATTGGATTATGCATGCAGTCGTTGTTTTCACGTAATCCAATTTTTACCACCAAAATTTCAAAAAAATGAAAAAAAATTTTCAAAAATAAAATAAGTGTTTTGTCACAATTTTGACTTTCCTGCTGGGTAGAATAAGAATAAATTTTGACTCGATCGAGCGTGTTGAGCTCTAGCTTGTTCCTTAACTTTTAGGCTAAGCGTTCGCGAAAATTCGCAAAGAACAAAAAAAGATAATGTCTAATATGAGTTTGATGCTAAACAGTTAATTAAATCTTAAGAGCTCCAAGTTTATAATTTGTGGCTTTTTTTTTCCCCCATAAGCTTCTAACCAATTAAACTATGTGCTAATTTTTGGAGATTAAACTTAAATCAACAATTTTTATTGTAGTTTATAGCCAAAAAATATAGTCATATGTTCAAGACTTAAACTTGAATTTTTCAAAAAGCGTCTTCTCTATATGATTAAAAAAAATTATATAAATTTATGAAAAATGATGAAAAATGAAAAATATAATAATTATAGTTTGTAGGCTTGAAAAAAAGTTTGTTTTATCTTGACCGCTTCACAACCGCTGTTTGCAGCTACTAAAGAAAGCCTATTAGTAAGAATAAAAATCCGAGACTGATAAAAGATTAGTTGATCTTGCCCGGCTCAACAAAAAAACCCTGATGTTGCATGAGCCTTTTAAAAGTTCATGGTTTACAATTGCAATCAATGTAATGTTTAATATTACAGTAAGAAATAATAAATAGATCTCTTTTTGTTAAATTTTAAATATGCTTTTTGAACTTTGACATATCATTTTAAAGTTTTTAAGCTATGAGATACAAAAAACCTGAGAGTTTTATGAACCTAAGGTCCGTGAGTCCTGATACTATCCTCAGAGGGTGTCAAAAGCATGGTCACTTTTAGCCGCAAGGTATGATGTGCCAAGACGAAAGTCGCTACATGGGATGATATCGCTTCAAACTCATTATTCTCGGGTGAACGTAAAGCATAGAATTTTGGCGGGAGAGCGTGTTAGATATTTGTGTTTTTTGATTGCAAAAAACGTTGATCCATGGTTGAAATTCAAAATAGCACATTCACCTAAGATATAATAATTGTCAGGAGTGAAAAGTTCACAAGTTGCAAATATGAGTAGTGTTAGCATCTTAACTGATATTTAACGGTGATTTCGTTTAAGCTTGGTTTGGAGCTAGTGAAAAGTCAGGGACGATGAATTTGTCCTTTTTGGGGGCATTCTCGGATCGAAATGCATCTTGTTCTATGATCCCTAACGGTTATGAAAATAATAAAAGTCAAATTAGTTAGTTACTAATATTAAAAAAATGAGAAAATAGGAAAAATATAAAAATATTAGGAATAAGTGTATATATTTAAAAGTGGTAAAAATGGGGCTTTTCGAAACTCTTGATTCTTTAATTCCCCTTGATGAACACTTAATTAGTCAAGGGGGATTGAGATTCTTAGTTTTCTAAGTGCTTACTTATAGCATTACGTTAGGACACGCAATATCTTAGTATGGGGGATTTTGGTATGTATTTAATTACACATACATTTGACCTCTAAAATCGGACTTAAATGACTAAAACGTACCAAAAATACATTGTATTTGTATGTTTTCCATTTGTATCGTGCAGGTAACGGATATCCAAGAATAGGACAAAAATAGAAGCCAAATCGACAAAACCGAGCACGAGAACGGAAAGAGCGTGAAAGAAAAGTCAAGTCAAAGTCAAAGTCAAATCAAGTCAAAGTCAACCCCGGGAAGTGGATTTAGAAAGAGCATCGAAAACCAAACCCAAAAACCTAAACTGCCAAAAGTGGGCCCACCCGTACCCACCTAGTGGGCCCGAGACAGCCCACTTATACCTTATACACCCTTAAGCCTCCAAAAATCCCATCACCTTTCTCTTTATAACAGCCGTCCACGCAGAAACATCAAGCCCCAACACACTTACCCCTCCTTTTTCCCCCTTTCCCTCATAACACCTAACCGTTATACCCCTTTAAGACAACGGGCAACACAATTATAAACTCCAAGGACCAAAGTTATATCACCAAAGGACTAAAGATGCAATATATTCGTATAAAATGGAGGGACCATTCTTTCCAATCCACCAAACTCCTAACCCAATCAAACAAATAGAACAACCACTTTTCCCGCTCACTCCCCCATTGTTACTGTTCAACTTCACTACCTTCATCCCCACAATACTCTTACCACCGAGGTCTAAACCCACTTAAACACGCCATCTAGAACTTAAATGATGCAATGGTGACCATTATTTTGGCCCTACACATCGTGTGCGATCCCCAAAGCAATCTTGGGAATATTGCGTGGACACAATCAAGGGTTGTGATGGATTTAAAGAAGCACTAGATGATTTAAAGGGCCAAGATTGAAGCTTCTTTTCCTCTCACACAAGAAAACCAAGCCAAGGATCTAGGTCCTTCTATCCGGCCTATAAATAGAGGCATATCACCCTGTAGTGACCAGCAGTTTTTTTAGAGTTGTTCTCTAAGTTTTTACGTCCCTCATTTTAATGTAATTGTTTTATTTAAATTTTAAAGTTATTCTGTATTTTGATACCTTGTAAAATTTAAGTTTTTAAAAAAGTTTAAGGTTTATTTTTTTAAGGATTACGTTGTTTGATCATTTTATATAAGTTGTCAGCCTTGAAAAGCAATGAATCAGCTTGTAGATCTTACCCTAAAACCTTCACTAAGCTTTTGTTCTTTCATCAAGCCTTAGTTTACTGTTTTACAGAAATCTCTTTATTTCGTGTTTAATCATAAACTCTAAAAAATACTAAAAAAATTCACCCCTTAAAACACCTCAAGCTTCTTGGATCGATAAGCTACTTGGGAAAGCTAGCTATAACTACACTAGTTTGTCTTTTGACAAGCTAGAGCTTGTAGATTTGATTATTTACCCTGTTTTGAGCATTGGGTGTTTGTAAGTTTTTCATTTTCACCTTTATAAGCTTATTTATCTTTTTACTGCTTATTGTTGCTTATTGCCTGTTCTTATTTGTTTATTTATGCTTTGTTATGATGTATAATGCTTATGAATACTTAGTTGTAGTTTAAAATTTTATTTGTGCAAGTTTTCTTTGAAATATGTCTTAAATAGCTTATCTAGTTGCATAATCTGTTTTATCTTAATATGATGTTGCCTTGTTTGTTATTAAGATTAGGCTTACGATTGCTTGTTTTACTTATTTAACATCTGGTCTTTTGATTTGAATGTGTGCTTTAAATAAGCATTAATCCACTTAAAAAAAAATCTAAAATAGTTTTTTAAAATGGTGTATTGGCTTTAACCTGTAATTATGGTTAAAAATGGGTCAAAATACAATTTAGCACTTGAATTAGTTTAGTTTAGCTTTAAGTAGTCAAAAAAAAATATAGTTTTGCGTTAAAGTGTTAAAAGTGTTAAATCTCATTTTCAAGGTTTTAAAAAAGTGCATTGTTAGAATCCTTTGAATTATAAATAAGCTTTTTCTTATTTACTTAATTTGATTGTGCTCATTGCTTATTGTTGATTTGTGATGTTTTTGAGTTTGTGCAAGTGTTAAAACACATGTTAAATAATAGTCTAAAAGCCAGCATTGTTGTTTGATTTTTTTGCCAAAATTGTCAAGTATTAGCTAAGAAATTGAAAAAAAATTTGAGAATGGCTTTTATCAATTTGGGCTTATTGTTGCTTATCTCTGAAATTCAAAAATGAGCTTATTTGAGTGTGATTATATTCTTTAGGTCAAATCTAAATCCTGTTTTTTAGGTTATATGTTCATAAGGATCTGTTTGTTTGCTTATTTTTAAAGCAATCAATAAAGTGTGGGTTTTGTTAAGATTTCAAAAGTAATCACAAATTTGATCTAAGTTTCAGTCCAGTGTGAGATAGCCTTTTCATGAAGCTTTTTTAAAGTGCATATTTGACTTTTCCAAAGCTGCAATTTTCTTTACTTGCTTATTTAGCTTTTTGGCCATTTCTTAGTGGTATAGCGCCCACAAGCACCATATAGGAACTCGTCTGGTAGCTAATTTTTAAAGCTAGAAAAGTCCCTTGTTGGAGCCTTACATTGCTTATCAGTTTTGGCCAAAAATCTATTTGCTTATTTAGGCTGTATTAGCTTTATTGCTTTTGCGCTTATTCTAGTCGTTTAGTTTAGCTATTAAGATTAGATTAAGCCCCTTTTAAACATATTCTCTTTTAGTTTAGAGCTTAATAATTGACTATTTGCATCTTAGCTTAAAAAATTCTTAAGTTTTTATAGCTTTTTAAGTTTTCTGTCATTCTAACTTATTATAGTTGCTTATTTTTTTATCTTAAGAGCTTTTTAGATATGACTTTTTATCTGTTTTAGCTTAATTCTCTTTTTGGATTGCTTATTTGAGCTTAAAAAGCCCAACAGTTAGCATTTTCGTAGCTTAGAGTATTAACTTTATCTGTTACTCATTTAGCTTTATTTTAGTCTGCTTATTTGTTGTTTATAAAAAAAGTTTTGTTTTACAAAATTTCTTATTTGTTTGCTTTTATAAAAAGTAGAAAAAAATGGATAAATTGGGAAAAAAAACATTTGGGAGTAGGGAAGGCCCGGGTGAGCAAGGCTCGAACACGGGACCTCAACCCCACAACCAAACGTTTTATACACACACACTCTACCAACTCGCCCTTAGGTCTTTTTCGGTTTATCTTTGCACAATCAATCTTTTATATACGTTTTAGCCAGTTTGGCTTATATAGTACTTTTTTTATGCTTATTATCACTGTTTATTTGATAAGTTGTTCACCAACTTAATTTTCTTAGATTCTACACTGTTTCAAGCTACTTTTCATGATTTTTCCAGTTATTTTATAAATAAATTTGTTTTATAAATTTTTTAAATTTACATTTATTGTTAAAATCATTTGTAATTCATAAAAAAATTAAAAAAAGATCAAAAAAAAAATATAAATTCATTTTAAAAACTTTTCTTTTCACAATTAGAACCTATGAAAAAATATAATTTGCTTTCGTAGGGTTTATAAAATCTTTGCAAAATATGTTTTTAAAGAAACGACGATTGAATCCCGTTCAATGCTTTTTTAGTTATTTATAAGCCCTAATCGCCTTCCGTTTTTGGTCTACGTTATATCTTTGTTCTAAGCTTTTTAGTCCAATTAAAGAAACTTTATAAAACACCAAAAAGTTCATTTTAGGGACTTAATTTTGCATAATTTAAGTGTTTTTATAGGTCCCCCCGTTTAGGATACTCGTTTTGATGTGTTTATTTCAAATTTTGTCTTCCCTTAATTTGTTTTAAGTTTGTTTCCTTAATTTCCCGTAGTTTATATATAACCAATCATAATCTGATCCATTCAAGCATCGATTTTCCTCAAGAACGACTCTTTGACTTTCACTTGCATTCCTCGTTGGGGATAAACGACCTCGTGAATCATACTCCCGGTTACAACAATAGTGATTTTTTGAATTATTACCTACTCCCCTTATATTTTAATATATTTATATAATATTTTATATTATATATTAATATATTTTTTAGAATGAAGAAACAATCAAGATCCAGTAACTATTATACCAGCAACGATTATCGGTGTACAAGCAGTATAAACTACTTTATAAAGTTTTCTTTCTCACTCTTCACCAGCATTTTACTAAGATTACACTAGAGCAGTAGTAAACATACAACTACAGCTAGTAACTTATACAAAGCAGTAGTAACTACACTACGCAGATATTAACTACTTAGTCATATTGTTGTTCATTAAGAATACATAACAACACTAATTTATGCGTAGTAAGTATTAACACAAACCTTAGCAGCAGTAACTTCAAGATGCATCAGAAGTCCTTTTAATCCTAACAATTCTTCTCATGAATTTTCAACTGCCTAGACGCGTAGGCTATCACTTTACCTCATTGCATTAATACACAGCCTAGTCTTATCCTGGACGCATCACTATATACCACAAAGTTCTTCCAATCCAACGGGGAGAGCTAAAACAGCGCATTCCACAATTATCCTTCCAAGGTTAAATGCCAAAAAATCCTGTTCCTCTCCCAATCGAAAGTCTTACACTTCTGAGTCAAGATAGTAAGAGACTTATGGCTACACTTCTGAGTCAATATAGTAAGAGACTTAGCTATCTTAGAAAAGTTCTCAATGAACCTACAGTAATATCCAGCCAATCCTAAGAACAAACGAACCTCAGATGGAGTTCTAGGGGCTTTCCAATTCTTAACAGCTTTAATATTACTAGGGTCTACATGAATCCTGTTACCATTTATCACATGCCCAAGAAACAATACTTCTCTTAGCCATAATTCACACTTAGAAAACTTAGCATACAATTTCTCTCTCTTGAGCAGTTCCAAGACTAACCTTAAGTGTTCTACATGCTCCTCTCGAGTCTTAGAGTAGATTAAGATATCGTCTATAAACACTATCACAAACTTATCAAGATAAGGTCTACAAACTTTGTTCATCAAATCCATGAATACCGCTGGTGCGTTAGTCAGACCAAAGGGCATTACTGTGAACTCAAAATGTCCATAACGAGTTCTAAACGCAGTCTTTGGAATGTCATCCTCATGCACTCTCAGCTGATGGTATTCAGACCTAAGATCTATCTTTGAGAAAAACTGCGACCCTTGCAGTTGGTCAAATAGATCATCAATCCTAAGAAGCGGATAACGATTCTTAACAGTCAACTTGTTCAATTCTCTATAGTCAATACACATCCTAAAAGAACCATCCTTCTTTTTCACAAACAAAACTGGTGCTCCCCAAGGCGATGAGCTTGGTCGAATGAAACCTTTGTCCTGGAGTTCCTTGAGTTGTCCTGACAACTCCTCCAATTCAGAAGGTGCCAATCGATAGGGAGACTTTGCAATCTGTACAGCTCCAGGGATTAACTCAATCCGGAACTCAATTTCTCAGAGAGGTGGCAATCCTGATAAATCATCCGGAAATACCTCAGGAAAATCTATTACCACAACAATCTCTTCTTGTTTCTTATCGCTAGCTTTAGCACTCATCAAAAGTCTCGCTTTCTCTTCCAGTCTTTCTCCTAATACTCTAAGCACCTTGCCATCTAGTAGTGGTATCCTCACTACTTTCTAATGACAAATTATTTCAGCCTTATGATTAGACAACCAATCCATACCTATAATCACATCAAAACTCCCATGCCCGAATGGTATCAAATCGATGTCAAAGACATGACCCTCGATTTCTAATTTGCAACCCTTAATAACCTTATCAATCTCTACTAGCTGCCCGCTAGCTATCTCAATCTCATATCTGAAACCTAATTCACTGGGCTCTAGGCCTAACAGAGGTATAAAAGTAGTGGAAACAAAACTATAGTCAGCACCAGAGTCAAATAAGGTAGTGGCAAAATGATTGTTCAAAGTAAACGTACCCGTCACAATGTTCGGATCTTGGTGAGCTTCCTCTGCTCCCAACATGAATGCCCTACCCCTAGCTTGGTTCCCTTGGTTTCCACGACCCTGACCCCCGTTATTATCAGCAACTTGGTTCAGACGATTTTCTCCCGGTCCTTGTGCCCTATTCAATCTAGGACAAGTTGACCTGACATGGTCGGTACCACTACTACCACACTCATAACATGCCCTAACAGTTGGGTTTCTAGCATTGACATGATTCACATTCCTTGGCACGCCTCTACAATCCTTTGACAAATAACCCGGGCAGTTACAGTTGAAGCATGTGCGACAAGGCCCTTCGGGTGCATGGTAGGAGTTGCAGGTGCTACACTTAGGCCAAGTACCCGTATTCTCTCTTCCTACAGGGTTTTACAGTAGAAGTAAAAACATTCCCAGTCCTAGTCCTCTTATTATCATCCTTACCATTCTTATCCTTGCTAGGTTCCCTCACATTTCCTCTTTTCTCAACCTTCTTAATTGATCTATTTCTCACAGCCTCATCGGTCAGTGCACCAGAAATCTGCATAACCTTCTGTACTGTCTTTGGCTCGTTGCTGCCCCCATCTACGGATCTGTAGAGCGAGGCCATACGCAACTCTCAATCATCATACTCTTGGCGTTACCCAATGTAGAACTAACCTAGCCACCTTATGAAACCGATCCCGTCTACGTAGCATGGCCAACCCGACCATGGCTGTGATTCCACACTCAGATTCCAACTTTTGCTTCCTGACTAGGACAAAATCTTGTATCATCATAACTTAAAGACTTCCATGACATACTAATGACTTAAATTTGGCTTAACGTGCGGATCTGAGAGTTCCACCACATTAAAGCCTTACCCAAAAATGAACCAGCAGTGTATTTTACTTTCTGGTCAACACTACAACCACTCATATCTTGCACGTTCTCCATTTTCTCAATCCAATGAGTAAGAATACACACCTGCTTACCATCCATCATCTTGGTTACAAGCTAAGAACTCCTTATATGAACAACCTACCCGGTTGTCATTTACTATCACATTTCTAACGTTCTCCTGAACATTCTCATTAACCACATTACTATTCTGATTTCCAACATTTCCTTGGTTACTAACCTGAGCTAGCATGGCGGGTAAGAGGTTCTGCAATTGTTGGGCAATGATCATTGAGAAGTCGGGTGCTCCCCCATTGGCTCCCTCTACATTCCCATTGACTCCCTCTACACCCCCATTAGCTCCCATTCCTTAGTCATTTCCTTGACCATTCAAATCATCAACACGCTCATCATTACCTTCCCTAGGTCTTCTACCCCTTCCACATCTACCAATCTATACACCCATTTCCCCTCCTCGTGATTTGGCAACATGCCGGCCAGCACTTTGGGTCATCACCCTTGGCAGCATTATCCATACGAGGGAGAACATGGGAAATGTTAGGTAAGTGGGAAGACTAATATATATAGAATATCTTACTATATATATAACTATACACATAACACCACCTTACGGTGTCAACATCGATTTGTGTGAACGACATTACTAAGTATGAGTGAGTTGTGATACGCTTATAACTACGTTGGCCACCGTACTTATATTCGCATCCTTTCCCAGTCATATTCAATATTGAGCTCACACATTTCAATGACTAACATAACTAAAGCACCAAACCGCGAACACACAAAAGCAAACAAAAGCGAAACACCGCGCACATAGATCCTATACGCAACTAAACGACGGATCTTAGGTTATACTCTAGTCCAACCCACCTAGTTCTCTATAATCTGGCTCTAATACCAATCTGTCACACCCCGACTATGGCGAAAACTCGGGAATGCAACATAATGATCAATCATAACACAAGATACAAAAATTGAGAAAACTGCCTTGCATAAACTCCAAGTGCTATGAAGACCATCAACCTTGAACAAACTCAAGTGATGTCCCAAATCGCTACTAAATCCACAATCTCTTACACTTATCCAACTGCCCACACAGGGGACCATAATCCAAACTTAATCCAAAATATCCAAATACCAGATTCAAACAACAAGCAAGCAAGACTTCAAACGAAAATCCACACAGGATACTTCTAAGTCTACTATCACAATCAACAAACTACTCTTCTTTTACTTCACCTGAAAATGATACTCGAAAACGTCAACAATAATGTTGGTGAGCTCGTAGCTTTGACCTTAAACCCAAAAGCTGTGCCAATATTTCAATGGTAGACAATAGGTCCTTATGACAATGCATATATGCTAACATCCAAACATAGATCCCGTAGTCATATTCAACATCCAATAAGAAACCCGGGTCGCAACTCCCAAATCACTAACGGGCCTACCAGCTGGGGCACTATATTAGGGCGAACCACACAGAACCTTGCATGCCAAACACAACATATGCAAGTACCACACAGAACCTTGCATGTCAAACATAACACATGCAAGTACCACACAGAACATTGCATGCCAAACACAACACATGCAAGTACCACATAGAACCTTGCCATGCTAAACACAACACATGCAAGTACCACACAAAACCTTGCATGCCAAACACAACACATGCAAGTACCACACAGAACCTTGCCATGCCAAACATAGTACATGCAAGTAAGTCAACACATAATATTCACATAGGCAGTCATAAGCAACATAACTTGTCCCAAAACAAAACACATTTCACCAAATCAATTCAAAACATTCAAAAACACATTTGAGTATCCATTTTCCCCGAACGAAAAACAGTAAAAAGTGGGGTACGAGACCTCACCTCAAGAAAGTTTTAGCAACCCAATCTCAATCAACCACACAAATGCAACGGACGTCCGCCACGACCTGGTCCAGTTTAATGGTCCAATTAATCATCCAATTTCCAAAACAATCTTCACGCTTGATGCATAATGTTTTAGACGCGTTCTATAATTACCCAAAACAGTTTAGTGGTGTGATGGTTGACGACTTAACTCCACAATCATATCAATCTTTCCCGATAAACATAATTATTACTATTTAGATAAAATAGATAAGTAATATAAATAAATATTTATAATTAATAATTATAAATATATTTCGACAAGTCCATTCGGTAAACCTTAGACACTTCAAAATAATTCATTAATGTTACAATGAAGTTTATATAATAAACACTTTAGAGAAGTTTTCAAGAAAAAATATTATTTTTTTCTTTTGTGAATTTATAAATAATAAAATATTATAATAATTATTTTATTATTTAAAATCAAAAATCATGTTTTTAAGAAAAATTTTAAGTATAAACTTTTTATGAAATTTCGACATGACCCGTACGTTTATACAACGTTTTCCAAGGTTTCAAACCTTATTTTCAACAATTTTTCACAAATTTGACACTTTTTGATAAAATTCCAAAATCTCAATCTTTAACGCTTACCAATACTTTTTCCCCAAAATATCATTCAATATCACTTCGTAAATACATTTCCACTTTTAAAAGTCTGTCAAAATTCTCATAACTACTAAATATCGCTTATTGGGCCAACAAGGGTCCATTAGGACATTTATAAGTTAAAATATAATCCAAGTCCGAAACCAAGGTCCATTTACGTATATAAGTATATATATTTATAAGTTGAAAATAATCCGGACTACAATAAGTCTCCCATTAAGCCGCGGCTTAAATAGACTTATTGGGCCGTGAGTTTAATAGCTCAAAAAATAGTTATTAAGCTTGAAAAATAAGTAAATAAGTACGTAATCGCATTTGGATATACATAGCCTCAAAAATAGTCCACAACATACGTCATAACACAAAAATAATCAAATCACATTCCTAGTGATTTTATGAAGATTTCGTGGCATATAAGCCCAAAATAAGCCAAGAAATAGCTTAAAATTAAACCCGAATAAACTATACAAGCTACTATCCAAAAATAAGCATTATAGCATCATATATTATTCAACCCTCTACGAATGACCTCAAAACTACAACAATCCTCTTTTTTTTTCTTTTTACAAAACCAACACACCCTTTTTCTTTCGTTTTGCTTCAAAAATCAATTTCCACACGATCACCTTGTCCCACTAACATTATTCAACAAATAAACCCAAAAGGACAACGAAATTTAATTTTTGAAAAATTACACGGAAAATCTTCAAAAAATGTATATTTCGACCGCACCGGAAACCCAAACGTTTTTAAATGAACACCCAACACTGTATCAACCCGGAATATCAGTTCCTCGATCAAAGTTTGGAATTTTTTTTTATTTTTTGGTTATTTGGTTTGTGGTGGCTTAGGGGCGGACGATCAAAGGCACACACACAAAGTGTGTGTTTTATTTTTTTGACAAGAAAGAAAATAGTGAAATTTCTAGTGACTGGATAAATGTGTTATACCATGCCCAGGACAAGGAAGCTAAAATCATGCCTCCTTGTTCCCTTCTTGACCATTTGACCGGCTATGGCATCCAAGGGGTGTCGGGTTCTTCTTTTTGTGTCGAAATCACCTTAAATATTAAAATCAACCGGTAAACAAAAAAAAAATTTACCCCAAAGTTACAATTCGGCCACTTGTATTCACCTTTAATAATTTTCTATTTATCCTAGGCGTATTCCTGACATATTGTCACTTTAACACCCTTTCAAAGCTACTTGGACTTAACGGACGTGTAAACTTGTTTTTCGGCATTTCTCAATAATTCACGGGTCTGAACCACACGGAATATGAATTAACAATCTATACCTTCCAAAGGGATTATTAATCACAATAAACCTCAAATCATCACATGTTCATAAATCACCACCGTCAAACGAACCAAAAATCTAATAAACTGACAAAAGTCAATAGTCAAAAGACAATTAATGAATATTCAGACACAAAAAGAGCAAAGGTTTACAATTTGACACACTTGACAATACTACTCAAAAACATAAAATAATGTTGGTGAGCTCGTATGTTTGACCTTAACCCAAAGTTGTGCAATATTTCATAGTTGACATATGGGCTCTATGACAGTGAATATTATGATAAACAACTTAGCATCAAACTAATCATCGCCATAGCTTAATATTTACGCAAAATCAAATAAGCTCTAGCTTAATATCTAGGTTGGCAAACCCAAATAGCTATACAGCTTAATTAAATATGAAAACCAATAGCTATACGCTTATTATATAAGCTGAAAACCAAATAGCCATAGGCTTATCAAATAAGCGAAAATCATAAGCTCTAAATAGCCGAAACCAAACCAAAACCTAATAACAAGACAAACCAAACCCATTATTTCGATCCATCCTAACCAACTTAAATATCCCACGTTCCAATCAGCAAACAAGTGGGTCACGCACCACCTTGGGCCGGACATCACAACAAACAACAAATAAAAAAGGACCCATACTAGGGGCCAAGCCCAAACCGAAAACTAATACCCCAAATAATGCTTATCCTGTTTTTGGTACAGGGAACCACTCCCGGTAACAATATATTCTAGCATTTTCATAAAATGAAAAATTACCACTACAACAACCATTTTATTTAAACTCAAAAATCTTTTCTTTCTTTCCTTTTTTTAGCCGTCGAACAAGCACCCCTTTTTACACTTTCGATTTCAAGTTTTGACCTTTTTGACGATTAACTTCTACAACTAGTGTATTAATACTATAATAACCACAAAGTACAACTTTTAACAAATTTTAGAAAACTTACAGGTTTGGATGACTTGGTTCGGTTTTGAGCGCGAGGAAACGAGTCTTAACTATCAACCACTACTATTCTTACCCGTGTTCTTGTGAAATCTTCAATCTTTTTTTTCCCCTCTTTGTGGTTCGTCCGATTTGTAAAGAGAGAGAGGAAGAGATAATTTTTTTTTGTTATTTTGAAAATGAGAGAATGATGAAAATTTTGTTTAGGTGGAGGAATATATGTGTACCAAGGGAACATACTAGCTAAATTTTAGCCTTCTTGTCCCATTTTATTCCATATAGGCGTCCAAGCATCCTAGGAGGCCTCGGGTCTTCCTTTTTGTGTCGGGATCACTTAAAAACTCAATTTTCATCTATTTAAAATGACAAACAAACTTAGTTATCATTTCCATTGCTTTTAAAATTATTTTTCCATAAACCTGGGTTATTCACATGCCACTTATCACCTTAAATTGCTACAAAAATCTATTTTGAGCCGTTATCGGCCGACTTCGGACCGAAAACATAAATTTTTAACAAAACTCAACCGAACCTTGCTCATTCATTTAAAAATAATCCAAATCACAAAATATGACTTGACAAATTATTTTCAACCAACATTTCACCTTCTTACGACCGTTACAGTCTTTTACCGAATTTCACAAAAAAAGCCGTTTTTCTGATAATTTTCAAATCTCACACTCACGATTTACAATTTAAATCAACGTTATTTCATTAATATGAAATTTTTAAATAAATAAACCCATTAACACATTCCCAACTTCATTAATCTCCATACTCGAATAAACTGTCGTGCCGGTACGCGCTGCTTGACGATTTTTCGCTAAACGCGGGAAAACATCCCGGAAAGCACTGAAAACCTCAAATCCTTTCTAAAACAGAAAAATGAATAAAAAATGATTCATTCACGAACTCAATACTTCATCAGACTCCCCGTTAAACTAAAACCGTTTTACGCAAAAATAGTCAACAGGGGTCAACTTTTCAGCTTTCATCAGGAAAACTGACAAGATCGAAAGACTTCAAAATACAAAACTATAATATTTTATAATACTTAACCCTGGAAATATTACTGGTTATCACACCGTATCTCTTAAGTTGGATACGGCGTATTGGTGAAATTTCAACAATCTTTAAATGTCTTCGTTTTAGCTCCAAATTATGCGCCTTTTAGCTTGTCTTCACAAAACACTCATGAATTACTGTATTTATCAACTTTAAAGCAATTAAGTACCAAATAATGCAATAATTATATAAAGTGCAAAATAGATGTGATTAAATGATATAATAATATGACGTTATTAATGTTATCAAATATCCCCACTTGATCCTATAGTACTCCAGTAGGACTTTAGAAAACGTTATGGGGTTTTTATTTTTATTTGAAAATGTGTCCAACGAAGTTGAGTATTTTCTCTTTAAGCATCTTTTTGTCCTGATCACCTGTACATAACGCGTCCTAGCGCAAACTATGAAAATGAAAACACTTAGTCAACTCAATAATTGGTGTGCAAACATATAAGTAGTCGTCTATTGTCCGGTCGTGATTAGTTTGTATCATAGGCTTGGCAAGGATCACATCTCCTCGCTAAAGTGGAGGATGAAACAAGTCAAACGCTAAATTAGTTAAGAAGGCTTCCGGTTGATCATTCAACAGTATTTCCCATAAGTACCACCCCAACAAGGACGTTATATCGTACATTACACGGTCGTAACGGACAGAATTAATAACATCCGAACACATTCCTGTTCGTGGGTGAAACAGCGTTAAGATTGAAGAACGATATAAAGGTAGGGAGCTTCTAACTTTCTACGAAAGTCGTCATCAACAAGGCGATGAGACATGCATACACGACCGTTAACGACTGAATAGACATGTATTCATTCGAACAAGTCCTCATTCACGTAAGACCCTAGGTTAGTTGTAGGAAAAGGGAAGTAAAATGGGTGTTAAGTAAAATTCACAAAACAAATAGATTAAGCCAACAAATAAGGTACGGTTGCCAGTAACTTTCCCCCGACCGTTCCATAACAAAGACTCGAACATATAGATAGACGCCTAGATCAAAGAAATGACAAAGACAACCTAAGTTGGTGTTCCCATAACAGTCAACTTCCCTTACATCCCTCTCTCTACATACTTTTACATAAGTGGTGATATCGGCCACTTTTTACAAGACTTTACATCGTTGATTTTTGTAACGTATCAACGAATAATCGATCCCTTCTATGTTATTCCTTCCTGTATAACTCTTTTGAAGTGATATTTTTCTTCTTCTCTCCTCTTTTTTTTGAATACATCATAAATCTCGGTTTAATTCCACCGTCTTCACTTTTATAAATTTGTCTGGATAATCTTTTCCTGGTTAGCTTTCATCTTCGGGCATATTCTATAATCCGCAAAAGTAGCGAAACTTACGAGCTACATATTTTTCCCATTGCATTGTGCAATTTCCGACCATTACAGAGATAGAAAAATTTCACTTTGACACAGGAAATACAAAACTTTACACGAACTGAACTAGCAACATAGAGACATAGGCTTAATCTTACACGGTAGGGCTAAGGTGCAAAGGTGTAGCGAAGCATATAATATTGGTGTAAAAAAGAAAGGAATGGCTCAATCGTTGTTTAGGGGATTTTTCACTTAAAATGAGAGTACTCAAGGGTTCACGAGATTTAACTACTGTGTGGTTAGTATTTTTATGGTCATGTAGGCTATTAGGTTTAATCCTAGAAATTTATCAGTTGAACATGTTCTTCCATCTAAATCCATAGTACTAATCATTGCGGTCTCGAGTGATATACCAGGCCAAGTTCTAAAGTCCACTACATCACCGGCACACGTATAATTTTGTAGACAGTTGGAAACAGAATAGGCTTAATTCTCACAATATGTATCAAGGGTTAAAGTGCGCTAGGTAATGTAACTAGTGATTTTTACAAAAGTCATGCTAAATTTTTTTTAAATTTTGACCGTTTTAAGCACTTTGCATGTTATTTTGTAAAAAGAAGAAAAGTACGTTCTAATTCTCCATCCCCCCACTAAAATTATACAACGTCCTCGTTGTATAGATAAAACAATTAAATAATAAGGGAAAATAGAATTAGAACGAAAAACTCCCTGATGTTTTGCACGAGATAACTCTCAAGCGCGTCCTTGGGAAAAGTGTGTTGACTAGGGCTTCAGCATGCCCGGATAAGTTCAACACATGTCTTTTTCAGCATATACCATATCATAGTTTCAGCAAGGTCATGTATAAAAGTTTAGAAGACAAGTGCAAATTGTATCTCGCTACAATGGTACAAGAAAACAATTAAACATACAACTGTACATGGATTAATACGCCATATCCCAAACCCTTGGATACGCCATATTGTTCTTGTAGAAATAATAAATTACTGGAAATTAAATATTTAGTTTTAAAAACTGATAATGTCCAGACATCTTATACGCGTATCCAGATGGGGTTTGATTACGCCGTTTAGAGTGTCTGGGAAGACGTCCTCGGTGCCCAACAAACAATTAAAATGCGAAAAACAATAAAAATGACCGGGTTGTCTCTCGGGAAGCACTTTTGTTTATAGAAAAGTCTTTAAGTTAGACTTGCCCCAATTTAATCTCATCCTTATAAAACAACTTAGGGTCGAACGGGATGCCAAACGGCAAATATAGATTCTTGATAAGATTTAAAAGTATCTCGTTGTTAAGATAATTACAAGCCACGATACTAACATTCAGCTTCTTGATAAAAGTTTCAGTATTGAAAAATTTATTAGATGTATCATGACTTGTTTCTGAAAGTTTATTTGACCCTTGTGCAGAAGCACCAACATCTACATTTATTAAATTAGGTAATGGTATGATAGACATATCCCCCGAAGGCTGCTTAATATCGATTTCATCATTATCATTGTCCGTATCCCTTTTTAAATTATCAGGATAAATTACGTTAAAATGAAATAAATCGTTAAAGTATAAAATTTTTTGTTCCTCTTCATCACATTTGGACAATGATGTTTCATTTTTCAAATTAAATTCATCGATATGTTGAGGACTTATAGTAGGTTCAGTTAGGAAATCTGATTTAGACGTTAGAGCATCATTGTAAGCAATGGCTGGAAATTCATTCTTAAAGTCTTTAAAGAAGCCTAAATCATTAGAATAACTGACCTCAGGCTCGGGTGTCAGAAACAAAGGCATATTAACTTTATCATTATCATTTTCAGAATCCGTTTTCAAATCGTTGACATAAATTATTTTATAGGAAAATGAATTTTTGTCATAAACTACCGTGTAATCTTTATCGTCGGATTCGTCAAACGATATTCTAAAGTTAATTTTATTGTCGTTAAAAGGACTTACAGTGGGTTCCCAAGAGAGTGCTTCTCTAGGTGTATCATCAAGGACTATAGCTGGGAATTCGGATTCAAAGTTTGTAAAACAATCGTCCCCATCTTCACAATATTCCATCTTACCGTATGTGGCAGTTTGCCAATTAAACGTCTCACCGTGACTAAGAGCTTTTTCTTCCTCAAGCTGCCTATACTGTTACCATAGTAATGTTGGGGGTGGGGGTGGGGTGACTCTATGGGGGCGTCGTCCATTTTAACCGGTAATAAATTCACTAGAAAAGAAACTATCAAATAGCCCCTTAAATTTTAATTTTTAGTATTTTTTTGTGGCCCGTATTCAGTAAACTGAATACGCCGTATTGAAGATAGAGTCGAATACGCTGTATTGGTTTAAAAAATTTATACGTCGTATCCAATAAATTGAATACACCGTATTGAGTATTCGACTCAGAGTATTACAGAAGACTGTAATAATGCAGAAAACAAATACGCAATATGCAAATATATATAATGCACACAAGCAAACAATTACAAACAAAATTTAAATAATTAGATTATACTAAGCTAAACTAATTAATGGTTAAAAATACTAATAAGAATAAGGTTTAATTAATTCACTCCCCGACAACGGTGCCAATAACCTGATGTGCTGTCGTGTAGGGTCAATTATTTGATTATCAAGTTTTAAATTTATATTTAGCCGACAAACCTAAAACAACACTTTAACGAGCAGTGTACCCGGTCAAGAGTGGAATATTAATCCTATATTCTATCAGTATTTTAATTAGTCTATTTACTGGTTAAACCTATGCTATGTACGTTGTCTATTGATATGGGGGTTTTCAGCCTGAGAGACTGGCACATGTTTGGTGGAAACAATACCAATTCAATACACAAGAAACACAAAAGAAGAAGATTAGAAGATAGAAAAGCGGTACAAGCCAAATGATAGAAAATCGTATTAGCCATATTAAATCCGGTTCAATGCTGGTTTGTTTGTTTTAGTGCAATGATTTACTTATCTCGAAGCGGCATATCATTCTTAAGACTTAGGCGGGACATCATCATAAGACCTTGACACGATTAATCCTGTCATAATTAACGCATTCGCATAAAGCATTTTAGTTTAATTATAATCTATCTTAGAGAATTAAAGCAGTGGTGATCCTGTTAAAACCCTAGCCCAACGGACTTTACCCACTTATTGTTTGACGATGTTTTATATACTGGTAGTCCACTATTCTAATCTTTATCAGTTAATTAAGAGCATGATTGTTGAAACATAAACGGCGTCACCACGGTCCACTAAGCTCTATCAAAAAGACAAAGACAGAACATTATTTGTGATCCTATTGGTCTAGTAATATGAAACACGATATGGAGAGCTATCCTGGTATCTAGATTACTTGGTCCGTATCACTAGATCCAGTTGAATGATAGGTCGCATATTCAAACACATAAACAAGTATGAGGTGATAAACATAATTAAACAATAAATGATAAATTAAGAAAAAAACTTTTGATTTTGAAACCACCAAACATTGAACTTTCCATTAGATGGCTCATACTAAGGGTATTAGCCTACAACATGTAATTTACAAGCGTAATCAAACAATGAAAATCAAACGATTAAGAGAGTAAAAATTACACGATGTCTTCTATGGATTCGTGATCAATGCTTGACCTTGGTGGCTAATCTTCTTTCCAAGATTCGTTTTAGTGTAGTAGGTATAAAGAATATGATATTGCATACTAATAACTCATTTTTAAGTCTTCCATTTATAGTGTCTCAAAAAGACTTGATACGCTGTATCCAGCAAGGTCGATATGGCGTATTGGGCTGGATTCTTTGGAGTGCGCGCTACGTTCATAATAAATCTTTGATATCATTCCCAATTTACTTGATTTATAGTATCTTTGAATAGTTATCTCATGGATACGGCGTATGTAGACATCATGGATACGCCGTATTAGGAATTGGTCAAACTCGTTTTCTTGTGAAGTCTTGGCGCATATACGCCGTATCTCTTAAGTTGCATACGACGTATTGGTGAAATTTTAGCAATCTTCAAATGTCTTTATTTTAGCTCCAAATTATGCGCCTTTTAGCTTGTCTTCACAAAACACTCCTGAATTACTGCATTTATCAACTTTAAAGCAATTAACTACCAAATAATGGAATAATTATATAAAAGTGGGCAAAATAGATGGGATAAATGATATAATAAAGTGACGTTATTTGATGTCATCAATGCACATGATACGGCGTATTCAACAGACTGACCCGTATTTAGATACTTTTTACAGGTTTCTCAATACGGCGTATTCCAGTTTATGGATACGGCGTATCGATCTCCTGTACAGTTTTGTTTAGTTTAGTTTAAATTAACTGTAGGTACCAAGATAGGAATGCACATGTTTTTCCTATATTTTATACAGGACCTCGTGAAAGAAATATCGATGAATATTGGTGAAGAATTTACAAATCTAGAGATCTTGAAGTGTTGGAGTCTTGAAACTTCAAGGCTGCCGTTCAACACGAATTCTTGCTCAATAAACCTACATGGAGAATCTACCGAGCAAATATCAGGGGAGTTTCTCATTCTAATTCTTTTTAATTCCCGTATTTAATGTTTTATCTATACAACGAGGACGTTGTATAATTCAAGTGGGGGATGAAATTAGAATGTTTACTTGTCCTATTTTTCACACTAAAATGCTTAAATTATGCTCAAATTTAAAAAAAATTCAAGCATACTTTTGTGAAATTACTTGATACATAACCCACACACAATAACCCTTGTTAGATATTGTGAGGATTTTAAAACCTTATCTTGTTTCCAATGTTTACCAAATTCCACAAAATTGAGTGTGCCGGTGATGTTGTAGACTTTAGAAACATGGTTGGTATCATCACTCACGTCCGCTGGTGATGAGTACTATGGATTTAGATGGAGTAACTTGTTTAAATTGGTAAATTTTAGGATTACACCCAAAACGCCTTTACATGTTGCTTATTAACTAACTACACTGGTTAGTTAACCCCCGTATAAACCTTTTGTTTACTCTCATTTTAAGAGTAAGATACCCCTAGAACAACCCGTAGAGCCAATCCTTTAGGAACTACACCAATTATTTGTTTCGTTACACCTTTACACCTTAGCCTACCCTGTTAGATTAAGTTTATTTTACAGTTGCTAGTTGCTTAAAATGTAAAGTTTGTATTTCCTAAGTCTTGTGTCTATTTTGGTACGGTTGGAATAAATTTGCACATTGCAAATGGGAATGTATATTATAGTCAAAACTCGTGTATTTTTACTACCATCGCAATTATTGGTACGTCCAAAGAATGAAAGAATTATTGAATGAATTATCCGGAATTATTATGATCGTGAAGATGGTGAAACTACACCAAGTTTCGTAGTATAGTGTTAGAAAAAAAATCAAAAAAATTAGAAAAATTGTAACAAAAAAGAGAAGAAAAGATTGAAGATAATCGTTTCGCAACTACCGAAGGAATTACACGAAGGATCGATTATTTGTTGATACAAATAGACGATGTAGAGTATTGTATAAAGTGGAAGATATCGCCACTTGCCTTGTAAAGTATGTAAAGTATAGGATGAGAAGTTGACCGTTACGGTAATGCCAACTTAGGTTATTGTTTTTGATCTATGATCAAGACGTTGTAAATAGTTGTGTCTTTATCATGGTAACGGTCGGAAAAAAGTGTTTAGCAACGTGTATTTTAGACTTAATCTATTTGTTTCGTAATTTTTATTTAACAACAATTTATTTCCCTTTCCTAATCATTAACCATGGGTTTTACACGAATGAGGATGTGATCAAGCGTGCATGTCTATTCCGTCGTTATGGCCATGTATGCAGTCACATGTGTCTATCCCGTCGTTATGCGTGTGTATGTGTGGTCTTTATCGCCCTCCTGGAATATTGGTATCGATAAAGATTAGTTAGAGTAATCAACCCTAAGCCTTCTCATATAAACCCATATTTACCTTTATAAACTTGTTACTTCTTACCTTTAGCGGTGGAGATGTGTATCCGTGCCAAGCTTATGATAGAATACTCGCCACGACCGAGCAATTGAGCGAATTAGTTACATGTTACCACCTAGATTAGTTGAGTGATTTGGGTGTTTTTATCTCCCTATTTCGTGAGGTGTTTGGTTGTGTACTTGTAATAGATCAAATAAAAGTTTTAACGGAAAATATTCTTAGGGATATATTTTTTATAGACTTCTAAAGGCTACTTGAGGACAAGTAGGATTCAAGTGGGGGCATATTTGATGACATCAAATAAGGTCTATTTTATAGCATCATTTATCCTATGTATTTAACCCATTTTATATAATTATTGCAAAGAATTGTTACTTAATCGTTTATATTTGAGAATCGCAGAAGTGGGGGGATATTTGATGACATCAAATAACGTCTATTTTATAGCATCATTTATCCCATGTATTTAACCCATTTTGTATAATTATTGCAAAGAATTGTTACTTAATCGTTTATATTTAAGAATTGCAGTAATTACAGAGTACTTGGTGAATATTAGCAAAAGGCGCGCATTCTGGAGCTTAAACAAAGATATTTTAAAGATTAATGATTTTAACAACCAATACGCCGTATCCATCAAGGAAGATACGGCGTATCCGTGCCTACACTCACCAAAGACCACAAAGGAAGCTCAATACGCCGTATCCAGAAGAAGTCAATACGTCGTATTGAAGATCTAGTATGTGAATATTCTGGAAGATATCAAGCGTGGTCCCTACTCCAAGAAACTCCAATACGCCTGATATGTGAGAAATTACATATCCTTATTATATCCAAAATGGCCCTTAAATGATCAAAATGTGCAAAAATAAGCTTGTATTTGTGTATTTTGTTGTTTGTGAATGTGTAGGTACGGATAGTGCAAAAATCACAAGAAAACGGTCAAAGCCGGACAAACACGGACACGGGAACGGATAGAGTGCACAAGAGCCGGAAGTTTCTAGCAAAAGGTCATCAAAAGTCAACCCTTGGTCAACCATTGGTCAACTCATAAAAGACAAAATCCTCAAAATTCCATAAAAACCCTAAATGTTAAACCTAATTTCACAAAAACTCCCAAAAACCCTAACACCGTTAGCCTTTTATTAATAAAGGACTAACGCTCGTTAGTCTTTTATAACAAAACCTTTATTACCGAGCCCAAATCCAAACCGTGGCCCATTCCTTTTATACCCGGGCCCAAGTCAACAAACACGCCCCTGGGTCAAACTCAGTTATAAAAAGAAAAAGGCGCGGGAATCCGGTTTTACTATTCATCGTCTCTTCCAATTTACCCTGGTTCAAAAACAAAGGGTAAATCCTAATTGATGACGTGGAATAAAGATTCGAGTACTAAGCATCATGTCAGCAAAAGGAAACATCACCAAAGCCTCTGATTGGTCAAGCTTACAAAGGGAATGACACGCGGGATCCTAAAGAAACACACAAGGAATGAAAATTTACACTAAATCCTTTGATAAAGAAGTACAAAGCCTCTGACACACGGAATGCCATGCTGGCAATCCGTGTGCTCACACTTTGATCCTACGGAATAGATTAAGGATCCAATGATTGCAAGAATTGAAGGGCCTAGATTTAGAGATCAAGGAGGAGTGTGTGCAGAGATCTAGATCCTTCTTTCAAGCCTATAAATACAAGACCTTCCTCACTCACATGAGAATCTAGCTTAATCTTCTTTTTCCAGCTTTTAGCATTAGCTTAATATAGTTTTTTTTTATTAAATGTAATTTTAATTCTGTCTTTGTAATCTCCTTTTCAAGTTGTAATCAGTTTTCTATTAATAAAAGTTAAAGTTTACTCTTAATTAAATTGTCCTTTCATAATTACCTTTATGCAAAAAATTTAAATAAGCTCTCTTATGTTCACTTAAGCTAAATAAGCTCTTAAAATCTACTCCATATATCTAGCTTTTACTCATTAAGCCATCAAGCTTTACAGAGCTTTAACTTAAAGACAAATTCACCCCTTAAATTTACCTAAGCTTTGGAAATGGATGATAAGCCAATTGTGGATAGGCTTATGGACTTACTGGCTTGTTCTAAACAAGCCAGAGCTTGTTGATTAACTCTTAGAGCCGTATTATCCCTGTTTTGTGCAAAGGGATTAAGGTACATTTCATTTTTCTCTTTTAAAGCTTACTTTATATGCTTATTGTTTGACTGCTTATTCTACTGCTTAATATTAGCTTTTTACTGATGTTATTAGCTTAATGTTGCTTATCACTATTGTTTAATGCTTATTGTGCTTAGTTTGTAGTTTATCAAATTCATTTGTAAAAGCTTTAGAATAAAACAATGAAAAAACCATAAATAATAGCAATAGTGTCTTAGCCTATTGTTTTTGGCTATTTGATTGGCTCATATTGGTTCATTAGTTTGTTATAAGCTGTATACCATCTGGTCTTTGAAGAGTTTTAGCTTAAATAGCTTTTATCAAGTTAAATATACTAAAACTGTTTCTAAAGGGGTATTTAGGTCAAGGGTTAAAATGGGTAAAAATGGATCAAAACTTACCTTATGCTTTTGAGTCAGTTTGAAATCCATAAGGATATGTTAGAATGCTTATTTTTAAGCTCAAAAGTGTTGTTTTGTTAATTTTCCCAAATTTTTCTAAGTGTTGAATCTGTGTGAGATGCCCTTTTCATGAATCTTTTTAAGTGCTTGTTTGAGTTTCAAAATGCTTTTTCTTTGGATCTTATTGTAGCTTTTTGGCCATTCTTTTTAGTGGTATAAGTCACTAAGCCATAAGGATCCTTTTGCTAGCTTATTTTTAAGCTAGAAAAGTCCCTATAGGCCTTTTGGCTTATCAGTTTTGGCCAAAAGGTTCATTTTGCTTATTTTAGCTTATCTGCTTATTGTTATTAATGCTTATATTTTTTTTTTTTTTTTTTTTTTTTTTTTTAGGTTTAGTCTAGCTTAAATTAGGTTTAAGTATAGAGCCCATTTTAGCTATCTGTTTACCATTTTGCTTATTTGAGCTTATTTGCTTTCTAGTGTGAATTTTAAGTGTTTTTAAGCCTTTTTAGCTTTTCTGTCTACATAGCTTAACATTTGTGCTTATTTTTATTCTTATATGCTTTTTAGACATAGCTTGTCATCTTTTTTTAGCTTAACTTTCTTTTTAGTTTACTTATTTGAGCTTAAATAGCTTAACAGTTTGCATTTTATAGGATTAGTAGTGTTTAAGCATTTCTGTCTTATTTAGCTTATTTATGTGCTTATTTGTGGTTTATAAAAATAGTTGTTTTGCAAAAGTGCATATTTATTAGAGTTTATGCAAAGTTGTAAAAGAAATTGGCAAAAATAAAAACACTTGGGATAGTGGGAAGCCCCGGGTGAGCAAGACTCGAACCCGGGACCTCTACCACCCTCACCAAGCGTTTTTATCCCACACCCTTAACCATTGTGCTACACTAGCTCATCCGTTAGGATCTTCCTTTAGTTAAGTTTTATACACGTTTTAGCCTTTTAATATAATAAGCTGTTTTAGCTTATTTCGCAGCTTATTTGTTAAGCTGTCTTCTCGAGCTTAATTTTCTTAGATTCCTCATTATTCAATCTACTTTTCATAATTTTTTCAAAATTTTTATAAAAAGTTTAGTATTTTTAATCATTTAATTTCATTAAAATCGTTTTAAATTCATAAAAAATTATAAAAAGTTAAAAAAAAATTCTTTTTAGAAAATTTCCTTTTATCATATAGTTTCTAGGAAAATTAGTTTTGCTTTCGTATGGTTTAAATTGCAAAATTTCATTTTTTAAAGAACGGGATTCATTTTCGTTCACGTTTTTAGTGTTTTCAAGCTCAAATCTCCTTCGTTTTTAGTCTAGTTTCCTTTGTTTTAGCTTTTTAGTCAATTAAGTCTTATAAAAACCAAAAAGATTATTTTAGGCTTAATTTTAATAATTTATGGTTTTTAGGTCCCGTTTAGGATTACCGTTTTGCGTTTTTAGTTAAAATTTGTCTTCCCTTAAGTATTATTTTTAAGTTTTTGCCTTAATTTTCTCATAGTTTTAGAAAACCAATATCAATCTTATCCTATTCAAACTTCGATTCTCAAAACGACTCTCGGCTTTCAATTGCTTTCCTCATCGGGGATAACGACCCGGGAATCATACTCCCGGATTACTATAATTGAGATCAATCAATTTTTGGCGCCATTGCCGGGGAGGATTGTATACGATTGTTGAGCCGTTTGATAATTTTTGTTTGAAGATCCTTCTGTGTGAAGTTATTTTGCTTATTTTCTTATAAAAAATACAAAAACATTTTTCATTTCATTTATTAGTATATATATAATATAAAAAAAAGAAGAAAAATTTTTAAAAATTTGTCCATAAAAAGAAATAAAATTCACCATCAATATAATACTTTCAATTAAAGTATTATCATTAATAAGTTCTCGAACTAAAGATAAAAAACTTACCTTTTGTGTCTCTCGCGAGGTACGACTCACCTTCGAAACTTAAATAAACTATAAGAGGGGTATAAGGCGGGTTGTTCCTATGAACTACGACCCTAAAGGAGAAAGGTTTTTAATAGCTTCGCACTTTCCTACTCCTCCGCTCCTTTGTGCGTTTTTCTCTTTGAAGAGTTACCGAGAAGCGAGTTGATTATTAGGTTTAAGTGTCTTATCTCATTGTCCGTTATTAAAATACATTGTTGAAAAACCCAAAAAAAAGTATATAAAAATTAAAAAAAAAATTAGTATAAATTTTCTTTTTACATTTTAGTGCATGCGCACTCGTTCTCAATCTCGTAATTCTAACCGTCAACAACAACAAGTAGACCCGACTTTTGTTGAACCATTTAATCTTGTGGAACCAATTGAAAATCAAGCTCCTCCCGTAGTTACGATGGCCGATAATCGTACTATGGCTCAATTGCTCGAAGCACCCACCGAGGGTTACGAGGATGCCATCGTTGTGCCCGAGATCACCGCGGACAACTTTGAGCTTAAGCACGGTTTGCTTACTCTCGTTCAAAACAAACAATTTTTCGGACATGACAAAGAAGACCATCATGCTCACATTCGATATTTTCAACAAGATCACTTCTAAAATGAAGTTCCCGAACGTCCCGAGTATGTCGGTTAAGCTTATGCTTTTCCCATTTTCCCTCGAGGGTGCCGCCCGGATTTGTCTTGAAAAAGAACCCCCTCGATCGATTCTTACATGGGATGATCTTGTTTCGAAATTCATCAACAAATTCTTCCCTCCTTCCAAAACGAAAAATCTTAGAAATAAAATCACGAGATTTCAACAACGATTTGATGAATCTTTTTACGAGGCATGGGACCAATTCAATGATCTTCTTCGGGCATGCCCACATCATGGATTTTCAGAATTACATCAACTCGATACTTTCTATAATGCTTTGAACTCTAATGATCAAGATTCGTTAAAGTCTGCCGCGGGTGGTAACTTTTTGGATAAAATGCCTTGGGATTGCCTAAGAATCATCGAGAGCAAATCCAAAGTTCGTAATTCATGTAACAAACCGGTTGTTTCCAAAGTGAGTTCGAGCTCTTCTACCCACAATATTTCTCCCGATGTTGCCGAACTTAAAGACATGGGGAAAGCTTTGCTTTTCGATAAGAAAAACCAAACCCAAGCTCCCGCTCCCGTAAAAGCGGTCGAGGAAAGTTGTGTTACTTGCGGTGGTGCTCATTCTTACCGAAATTGTCCCGCCACCGATGGCAACGTTTATCGTGACAATATTCAAGAGTATGTTTCCCAAGCCGCCGCAGCTAATTTCAATCAAGGAAATACCGGTTACCGAGCCCCGATTGCTAATCAAATTCGACCTCCCGGTTTTCCTCCCGTTCAACAAAACCAAGGAAATAACCAAAACTGTTACAACCAAAACCGGGGGAATAATTACAACCAAGGCCAAATTTATCGACCTCCGATTAATCAACCCCCGGTTCCCCAAGCTCCACCTTACCAAGCTCCGGCTCCGCAAACACAAGGTGTGTCGAAGGATGATTTTCAAAACTACATCAAAGCTAATGATGCGGTTATGAGAAATATGCAAAACCAAACCCAAAACATGCAAAATCAAATGACCAATTTAACCGATTTGCTTACCAAGTTCATGAATTCCAATACCGCTTCTACTTCAGGTTCAGGGACACTTCCTAGTAATACCATTACTAACCCGAAGGTAGACTTGAAGGGTATTACCACCCGAAGCGGTGTTGCTTATCAAGGACCCACGATTCCTACTACTTCTTCTTCTCCTCCTAAAGTAGTGGAACGTGAACCCGAGGTGACAAAGGACACGGTGCCTCCTACTAATAACGGAAGTACCAAAGACGTCCAACCTCCGGTTGTCTAAGATCAACCCTAAGTACCAAATTCTTAGCCCGTTGTTGCTCCCGTTAGTGTTCTGATGCCTAACTAGAAATCGTCGATTCCGTATCCTTCGAGTAATGATGAAAGGCGCCGTGAAAAGCTAATGACCAAATTGAAAAATTCTACGAAATCTTTAAAGATTTGAGTTTCGAAATTAGCCTCACGGATGCTTTGATTCTTATGCTAAAATTTGCCTCGACTCTTAAAGCTTTAATTGGAAACAAAGAAAAATTAAGTGAAATGGCTAGAACACCGTTGAATAAGCATTGTTCGGCGGTTATCCTCAACAAGTTACCCGAAAAACTTAGAGACCCCAGCAAATTTCTAATACCGTGTGATTTTCCCAGAATGGATGAGTGCTTAGCCTTGGCCGATCTTGGCGCTAGCATAAATCTCATGCCATTATCCGTGTGGAAAATGATTTCTCTTCCGGAGCTCACTCCTACTTGTATGACTCTTGAACTTGCGGACCGTTCAATCACCCAACCGATCGGTATCGCCGAAGATGTCAACATAAAAGTAGGAAAGTTCCAATTCCCGACCGACTTTGTAGTCGTAGACTTTGATGCCGATCCTCGAGTCCCCCTAATTCTCGGGAGATCCTTCTTAAAGACCGGGCGTGCTTTGATTGATGTTTACGAAGGAGAATTAACTCTTCATGTTGGAAAAGAAGCCGTAACATTCAATCTTGATCAAACTTCGAGATACTCCTCTAATTACGGTGATATGACGACGAACCAAATCGACGTCATTGAAATGGCTTGTGAGGAGTATTCTCAAGAAGTTCTCGGTTTCTCCAATGTGATCGCGATTGGCAATACCACTCCTTATTATGACCCGATCGTTTCTACCTCTTCTCCAACTCTCACTCCCTTCGGGGATAGTGATTTTCTTCTCGAGGAAGTCGACGCTTTCCTTGCTCTTGAAGATGATCCAACTTCATCGGAAGTTCACGACTCTTATTACGACTCGGAGGGGGACATTCTTCTTCTTGAATCATTTCTCAATGATGATCCATCATTACCCCCTCCCACTCAAGGAAATTATTTGCCTGAAATTCGAAAAGAACTTAAAGTTTGTGAAGCTAAAACTGATAAATCTTCAATTGATGAACCTCTATAGGTCGAACTCAAGGACTTACCTCCTCATCTCGAATAGGAATTTTTGGAAGGTGATAACAAATTTCCCGTCATAATTGCTAAAGACTTGAGTGTCGAGAAAAAGCCGCTCTCATAAAGGTTTTGAAGTCACACAAGCGAGCCATCGCTTAGAAACTCTCCGACATCAAGGGTATTAACCCAGAATTTTGTACTCACAAGATTCTTATGGAATAGGGCTACAAACTGGCGGTTTAACATCAAAGATGGGTGAATCCGAAAATCCACGATGTCATCAAAAAGGAGGTTGAAAAACTTCTTGATGCCGGATTAATTTACCCGATCTCGGATAGTCATTGGGTAAGCCTCGTGCATTGCGTACCTAAAAAAGGTGGTTTTACCGTTGTTGAAAATGATGAAAACGAGTTGATTCCTACTCGATTGGTTACGGGTTGACGTGTATGCATTGACTACAGAAAGTTAAATGAAGCCACCCGTAAAGACCACTTTCCACTACCATTTATGGATCAAATGCTCTAGAGATTAGCGGGAAACGAGTACTATTGTTTTCTCGATGGTTTCTCGGGTTACTTTCAAATTCCCATCGACCCTTATGATCAAGAAAAGACAACATTCACGTGTCGCCTACCGTCGCATGCCTTTTGGCTTATGCAATACATCGGGCATGTTCCAAAGGTGTATGATGTCTATCTTTCATGATATGATTGAAAAAATGATGGAAGTCTTTATGGACAACTTCTCGGTCTTTGGAAATTCATTCAGAAATTGCCTCTCTCATGTAGACAAGATGCTTTAAAGGTGTGAAGACACCAATCTTTGTCTAAATTGGGAAAAGAGTCATTTTATGGTAAAGGAAGGCATTGTCCTTGGCCATAAGATCTCCAAAAATGGGATTGAGGTTGTTAAAGCCAAAGTCAATGTGATTGCTAAGTTACCT
Source organism: Tanacetum coccineum (assembly GCA_026074375.1). NCBI lineage: Eukaryota > Viridiplantae > Streptophyta > Magnoliopsida > Asterales > Asteraceae > Tanacetum > Tanacetum coccineum. The sequence goes on along the minus strand of BQNB010001314.1, from coordinate 38,411 downwards.
CATCCCACCACCGTCAAGGGTGTTCGGAGTTTTCTTGGTCATGCTGGTTTCTACCGACGGTTTATTAAGGATTTTTCCAAAATTTCCAGACCGATGACTCATCTTCTTGAGAAGAATACTCTGTTCATCTTCTCCGATGAATGTATTCTAGCTTTTGAAATGTTAAAGAAAAAACTTACTGAAGCTCCAATCTTGATTGCTCCAGACTAGGACCTACCCTTTGAGCTTATGTGCGATGCAAGCGACTTTGCATAGGTGCAGTCTTGGGGCAACGTCATGAAAATCATTTTAGGCCTATACACTATGCTAGTAAAACAATGAACTAGGCGGAATCGCATTACACTACGACGGAGAAGGAAATGTTAGCCGTGGTGTATGCCTTCGAAAAATTATGATCTTACCTCATCTTGAACAAAAGCATTATGTATACGGATCACTCTGCCCTAAAATATCTATTTGCTAAAAACGATTCCAAGGCGAGATTGCTCCGGTGGGTTCTCCTCCTTCAAGAGTTCACATTCAAAGTAACTGACACAAAAGGAGCCGAGAATGTCGCTGCCGATCATCTTTCTCGATTAGAAGATCCTTATGAAAATGTTCTCGACCCAAAGGAGATAAATAAAAAGTTTCCCCTCGAGACACTTAATATGGTGACTTTTCGTGGTGACTCAAGTACCCCGTGGTTTGCCAATTATGCAAATTACCACGCGGGGAATTTCATTGTTAAAGGGATGTCGTCCCAGCAAAAGAACAAGTTTTTCAAGGATGTTGAACACTACTTTTGGGACGACCTCTATTTGTTCAAAATATGTGCGGATTAAATGATCTGGCGGTGTGTTGCAGGCCAAGAAGCTGTCGACATCCTCACAGCTTGCCATAGTGGACCCACTGGGGGAGGACATTATGGGGCCAACTACACCGCCAAAAAGGTCTTTGATTCTGGATTTTATTGGCCTACAATTTACCGAGATGCCCATAACTTGGTCACCCAATGTGACACTTGCCTCAAAATTTCATCCAAGTTTGCAAAATCTTTGACGTGTGGGGTATCGATTTCATGGGGTCGTTCTCGTCTTCACGAGGGAACAAATACATACTCGTGGCCGTCGACTACTTGTCAAAATGGGTCGAAGCAAAAGTGCTCCCTACCAACGACGCCTGAGTTGTTTGCAAATTTCTTAAATCTCTCTTTGCTCGGTTTAGAACTCCCCGCGCTATCATTAATGATCGCGGTACGCACTTTTGCAATGACCAATTCTCAAAGGTCATGCTTAAGTACGCCGTCACTCACCGTCTTGCTACAGCGTATCACCCACAAACTAGTGGGCAAGTGGAAGTCTCCAACCGTGGTTTAAAAAGAATTCTTGAAAGGACCGTAGGTGAGAACCGTGCCTCTTGGTCGGATAAACTAGATGATGCACTTTGGGCCTTCCGTACCGCTTACAAAACACCCATCGGGTGTACTCCTTACAAGCTCGTGTACGGAAAGGCATGTCATCTACCGATCGAGCTCGAGCACAAAGCCTATTGGGCCTTGAAGCATGCAAACTTTGACCTTTCGACCGCGGGCGATCACCGAAAAGTTCAACTCAATGAATTAAATGAACTTCGTGATCAAGCCTATGAGAACTCTTTAATCTATAAAGAGAAAACAAAGAGGATCCATGACTCCAAGATCAAAAACCACGTTTTCAACGTCGGTGATCAAGGTCCCTCCCTCTTTTAACTCTAGATTGAAGGATTTTTCTCGGCAGTTAACATCCCTTGGTCCGACCGTTCACCATTGCCCATTAGCTTTCCATATGGCATCGTCGAGTTATCTCAAAACTCCGGACCAAACTTCAAGGTGAATGGTCACTGACTTAAGCACTACTTTTGAGGGGACATACCAAAATTGGTTGTCCTGGGTCTCCAAACCTTCCCCAAGGACCAATGAATTCGGGGATTGGGTCGATCTTAGTGACCCTAAATAAGCGCTTCGTGGGAGGCAACCCATGCTTATCCGTAGTAGTAATATGTAGTAATGAATAAGTATTTTTTTTTTTGAGGAGGTGTGCCTCTTCCATTCTCGTTTGCTTGTGTTTTTTGTGATTGTCTAGGATTGTCCCAGATTTTTGAAGTCTCTCGTGCTCGCAGTTTTGTCCTTCGATCACAAGAGCTTCAAATCCTCAGCTTCATTTGGGAAATCCAATATCCAAATCTTATCGACTAACGTTTATCTTTAAGCATACTTAATAAACGGCTTAGGATTTAAGTAAAGACCCTTCTAAAAACATTGAGGACAATGTTTAGTTCTAGTATGGGGGGATCTATCGATTTGATTATGCCTGCAGTCGTTGTTTTCACGTAATCCCGTTTTTACCACCAAAAAAATTTTAAAAAATTAAAAAATTTCAAAAATAAAATAAGTGTTTTGTCACAATTTTAACTTTCCTACTGGTAGAATTAGATAATTGACTCGATCGAGCGTGTTGAGCTCTAGCTTGTTCCTTAACTTTTAGACTAAGCGTTCGCGGATTTTTGCGAAGAACGAAAAATGATAGAGTTAAGTATGAGTTGGATGCTAAACAAGGATTATTTGGAAATCTTAAGAGCTCATGTATGTAATTTGTGGCTTTTTCTCCCATAAGCTTCTAACCCGATTAATAATACGTGCTATTTTTGGAGATTAAACTTAAATCAACAATTTTTATGTAGTTAATAGCAAAAATTTTAGTCTTAGTTCAAATTTATACTTAAATTTTTCAAAAAGAAGTCTTCTCTATATGGTGTGAAATAAAGTAAAAAAATGAAAAATATGAAAAAATGAGTAATAATTATAAACTGTGGGCTGATAAAAGTTGTGCATCTTGCCGCTCACACCTATCGTTGCAGCCTTTCTAAAGAAAGCCCATAGTAAGAATAATAATTCGAGACTGATAAAAGTTTGTTGCATCTTGCCGGCTCACAACCGATGTTGCAGCCTTCTAAAAGGTCAAGGATTTCCTTAAGAATGAATAATTATATTAAATGTAGTAAATGTGAATTAATAAATATAAGGAAAATCTATTTTTCTTGTGGATCTTCGCGAAGAACGAAAAATGATAGAGTTAAGTATGAGTTGGATGCTAAACAAGGATTATTTGGAAATCTTAAGAGCTCATAAGTATAGTTTGTGGTTTTTTCTCCCATAAGCTTCTAACCGGACTAATAATACGTGCTCTTTTAGAAGGAAATCCTCGACCTTTTAGAAGGCTGCAACATCGGAAATCCTCGCCTTCAAACTCATTATTCTCGGGTGGAACGTGAAGCATAGAAATTTTGCAAAACGTTGATCCATGGTTGAAATTCGAAATAAGCACATTCACCTAAGATATAATAATTGTCGGGAGTGAAAAATTCACAAGTTGTAAATATGAGTAGTGTTAGCATCTTTACTTATATTTAACTGTGATTTCGTTTTAAGCTTGGTTTGGAATAAGTGAAAAGTCGAGAACGATGAATTTATCCTTTTTGGGGCATTTTAGGATTAAAATGCATCTTGTTCTATGATCCCTAAAGTTATAAAAATAACGAAAGTCAAACGTTCTAGTTAGTTGCTTAATATGAAAATTACAAAAAAAATATATGAGAAAAATGAAAAGAACAAAAATATGTGTGGAATAAGTATAAATATTTTAAATGGTTAAAACATGGCTTTTCTAAACTATTGATTCTTTAATTCCTCTTGACGAACACTTAGCTACTTTCGAGGTTATTAGTCGAGGAGGACTAAGACTCTTAGTTTTCTAAGTGCTTACTTATAGCATTGCGTGAGGACACGCAATAGTTTAGTATGGAGGATTTTGGTATGTGCTTAATTACACATACCATTTTCCTTTAAAACCGGACTTAAATAACCAAAAACGTACCAAAAATACATTGTATTTGTATGTTTTCACTTATATTGTGCAGGTAACGGATATCTAAGAAAAGGGCAAAAACGAAGCCAATACGACAAAACCGAGCACGAGAACGGAAAGAGCGTGAAGCAACAGTCAAAATCAAAGCCAAATCAAAAAGTCAAAGTCAACAAAAGTCAACCCTAAAAAAGTCAAAGTCAAAGGCGGAGCCGATATCGAAGAAATGTTAAATGGGCCAACTCGTACCCATCTAATGGTTCAGGTCAGCCCATTTAAACATTATGAAGACTTTATAAGACTAAAGCCTTTTATGAACAACTTGGCCCAAATACAAACCAATAGCCCAATTGCACTTAACTGAGTTAAGCCCTAACGGCTGTTAAGTGTTAGTTCACAAAGACCATCCATGAAATTTAATACATCACCTTGGAGGGCTTTTTCTGTCAAAATCCAAAAACTTTACACCTACAAGGACGATGGGTGAAATAAGAACATACAAGTTGAGGGGCTAGTTTTGCCAAACCACCAAACCATTCACCCCTGTTATCACTAAAACAGTGATATAAACGAATAACTCTTTTTCCTGCCCTTTTTGTCTAAACAGAGTCCTCACTTACATCACCACCCTGCAACCTTGTTTACTGCTCACCCCATTCCAAAACTATCATTTTCCCTCACCCCACACCCCACATGGCTCATTGCCATGTTGGCAATCCCTTACATTTTCATTGGTCCAGGGATAAAAACAAAGAATTGAGGGTTGAGATCAAAGGCTTGGGGACAAAGAATTTTGAATGGCTAAGATGAGGCTTGGGACTCACTCACACAACAAAAATAACTTCATTTTGTCTCGGTGAAGAAACACAAACGTGTGAAGAAAAAGAAGACCAAGACCTAGAATCTTCATTAGCTTATTATAAATAGGACTTATGTAAGCCCATATGAGGCAAGTAGTTTAACTTAGTTTTAGTTTTTAAGTCATTTTCCATTTTATTGTCTTTTAATTACAAGTCTTGTAAACTGTTTTTAATATTAATGAAAGCTTGAAGTTTTTAAGTTAAATTGTGAGTTCTATTGTTCCTTATTGTTAAAAACCTTTTACAAACTGTTTTAAGCTCTTATTCAAACTTATAAGCAATCTGTTTTTACTTAAATTTAAAAAACTTAAGAAAAATCAAAAATTCCACCAAAAAATACCAAAGCTTATATTTGGATGATAAGCCAGAAATGGAAGGGCTTATGTACAATACTAGCTTGTCTTTTGACAAGCTAGAGCTTGTAGATTAGCTTATTTATAAGCTTGTTTGCCTTGTTTTGAGCAAAGGCCTTTGTAAGTTTCCAATTTCAATTTTTAGCTTATTACTGTAGCATTGCTTATTTACTGCTTATTTGTGCTTATTTGTGCTTATTACTTCTTATTTATGATGTTGAGTGCTTAAAATGCTTAGCTTATAGTTTAAATTTTATTTTTACAATTTTTTAGTTAAAACTGTTAGTTATAAGCTTATATACTGTTTGATTAGTGTAGTTTATTTAAGTGCTTATTTGTTGTTGGAATTTGCTTAAGAGTGTCTAATTTACCTGTCAAACATCTGGTATTTGGAAAAGTTTACTTAAATCTTTAAAAATCAAGTTTAAAATGTCTTTGAAAAACTTAGAAGGGTGTTTGGCATAAACAGTACTAACCCATAGTTAGTACTGCTTGTCCTATTTTGACCCATTTTGGAAATTTAACCTTCATTTTTTAAGTCTTTTAACCTGTTTTTGATCATTGTTTAAGTTGGAATCTAAAAATCATAAGTTTTATAGCATGTTGTTTGAATCTGAGAGCTTATAGCTTATTTCACCTGCTTATTTGATTAAGTCTATGAAACTTGAGTTTTTGTTATGGTTTTGTGTTTGTACAAGTCTTAAAACAAGTTAGGATCAAAGTCTTTTAGGCCTGCAAGTTTGGTTTGAATTTTGCCAAAAATCTGTCAATTTTAACTAAGTGTTGAAAAAAAAATGCTTTTTCAATTGATCATTGTGGCTTATTCTTAATTTCAAACTCCATTTTGATTCTTGTTACTTGTTCTTTGAGGTCAAATCTCAATCTGTTTGAAGGTTTAATTGTCATAAGGATCTGTTTGTGTGCTTATTTTTAAGCTCAAAATTGTCATTTTTCAAAAACAAAATTCAGTACATGCTGATTGTAATCAGTATGTACTGAGTGTGTTTAGCTTTTTCATTAAGCTTTTTAAAGGCCTATTTGAATTTCAAACTGTTTTATGATTGATGATTCTTGTAGCTTATTGTTTCAGCTTTAAGGGAATATAAGCCCTTAAGCCATAAGGTTCCACTAAGGAGCTTATTTTTAAGCCCAAAAGTTGCCCTTTGGGCTGTTTTGATGCAAGTATTGTCCAAATTGCTTAATTGCTTATTTGTGCTTTTCTGCTTATTTTCTATGCTTATTTTTGTTCAATTCTGCTTATTAGGTTAGTTTCAGCTTATTTTAGCTTATTATACTTAGGGTATAGCTTATTTGAGCTTAATTGCATTTGTAGCTTAACATTTTAAGTTTAAAAGCCTTTATTAGATTCTGTCTTTTTTAGCTTATATTCCTTGCTTATTTTTGTTCAAACTTGCTTATTAGGGATAGTAGCTCATCTGTCTTTGCTTATTTTGTAGTTTAACTAGCTTATTTGTCCTTAAATTGCCTAACAGTTAGAATTTTAAGCCCTTTAGTTTAGTTTAGCTCTCTGTCAAGTTTTTCAGCTTATTTTTGTGCTTATTTGTGGTTTATAAAAAAAGTGTCTTTATAAAAAAGGCTTATGGTGGGAGGCCACAGTGGATCTTTTTAGGGTCATTGTGTTTTGTAGGCCTTGTCGGAAATAGCTAATGGTTTTGGAAAAAGGAAATGGTTATTGAATACTAATTTTTCAGACTTGATTGACCAATATCTTTGAATGGAATTCCAATTTTTTTTAGTTTGTAATGATCAATCATTCTCTGAAGGATACTATATTGTGTTAAAGTGACTTTAAACATGGGTGGGGTAATTTTACCAACCCTTTTATTGTTGTTCCATTTGTATTGTCTTTGCGGCCGTCTTATTCATAACCCTATCGAGGGGCCAAACATTTTCATCCCTATCTTGGACCTTCATGCCAACAATTGCACATTAGGCAGAGGTTCGTGTTGAATTAATATAACAAACTTCTGAATTAAACATAAAAATGCGATTAAATACACATTAAATAACTATAAATATGCTATATTTTGTAAATGATTTGACTTGAATGACCCGAATTTAATGTATTTTTATGTTAATTAGGAAAATTTGTGTATATTAATTGCACACTAACCTCTGCCCAGTGGGCATTGGTTAGCAAAACCCAAACAAATTTATAAAATCTAGGGGTGCGCAGAAAATCAAAAAAACCGAAAATCGAAAACTAACCGAACCGAAAATAACCAAACCGAACTAATAACCAAACCGAAATCGCCAAAACCGAACCGAACTACTAATTCAGTTCTCGGGTTGGATATGGGTTTGGTACTCCGAACCGAAAACCGAATTTATATAAATAAATATATTTTTTTATATTTATATTGTATATAAATACCACTAAAATGTTATCATAATATAAAAAACCACTTTTTATGTTAATAATAATTTTTTGTTTACTAAAAATCTATGTAATTATTTTTTTTAAATAGTAAAACTCGGGTTATTCTGGTCAACCCGAGAACCGAATCGAATTCAAATTCAGTTTTCGGTTCGGTTTGGTTGAATTCTAGTTCGGTTTGATTCGGTTTTTGGGTGGACCCAATTTTTTTTAACCGAACTAACCGAATAACCCGATACCCGAACCGATCAACACCCCTAATAAAAACCAAGGTTTTCATGATCGAGATCCTACCTAGTATCATTTTCGTTTTTGCAAGATCGAGATCGTAAAGTCAGACCGGGATCATAAGATCCTACTATAATGTTAGTGTTTTAATATTTTTGTAACATTATACAAATCTACACGTATTATAAATCATAAACACAAAATTATATTAATGTTTTATAGAAATGTTGTCCTAAATTATGATTATGAAATGTTTAAGAAAGATAACATGTTGTTTTTAAAATTCTACAAAACACAACCCATAAATTTGTAGTAGTTTTTTAGTTTGTGGTTCGAGAAAAGTAAGATCGGATCGGAGTAGATCTTAAGATCTTATAGTCAAGATCGGAATTCTATAAGATCTTAAGCATGCAAAGATCCTATGCAGATATAGATAAAAACATTACCCAATAAAAACGAAGATAGCTGGTCCATTGGAAGGAGCCTTTGATTTTGATCTACTTAACCGTATATAAAGAATTATACAATCGACTCCAAAACTTTATAAAAAAACTAGCCCTCTTTCCAACTCCAATTCACAATCCCAAACAACCCAAGAACAAGAATGGTGGAATCCTCCTCCATCGCGACTTTCAGGCGCCTCCTCCAAACAGCCCCAGTCGGCAAAACACGCAGAGTACCTACTTTTACGAACCCACAATCGGCGACTACTATTACGGCCAAGGCCACCCAATGAAACCCCACAGAATCCGCATGGCCCACAATCTCATCATCCACTACTCCCTCCATCGCAAAATGGAAATAGTCCGACCATACCCAGCCGCCACCACCGACATACGTCGTTTCCATTCTGATGATTATGTCGATTTCTTGTCTTCTGTTGCACCTGACATGATTATTGACCATACTAATAACAGGAGTTTGAAGAGGTTTAATGTTGGTGAAGATTGTCCTGTTTTTGATGGGATTTTTGAGTTTTGTCAGGCGAGTGCTGGTGGGAGTATTGGGGCTGCTGTGAAGTTGAATAGACAGGATGCGGATATTGCGATTAATTGGGCGGACGGGTTGCATCATGCCAAGAAGAGCGAGGCCTCGGGGTTCTGCTATGTCAATGATATTGTCTTGGGGATTCTTGAGCTTCTTAAGGTTCACAGGGTATGTATGTAGTATAACGATTTATGCGTTGTTTACTAAAAGTAGGTTTATAGCACTAGTGTTAGTAGTTTGTATCTTTTTTTAGGATATTTTAATTGTTTTGAAGACTATTGTGTTTAGAGTACGAGTTGTAATTGTTTTATACAATTGTTTCGTAACGTGAGTGTATAGGTAATTATGAAGTGTAAAATGACGTAAAAGCTAAACTTGTATGTTTGTTAGCCTTTTAGAGAGGAGTGTTGACACATAATTAAAAATCAAATTGCTCGTTGCCAAACAGCTACAGTATTATATATGTAGCTGTTTGGCAACGAGCAATTTGATTTTTAATTATGTGTCAACACTCCTCTCTAAAAGGCTAACAAACATACAAGTTTAGCTTTTACGTCATTTTACACTTCATAATTACCTATACACTCACGTTACGAAACAATTGTATAAAACAATTACCAACTCGTACTCCTAAACACAATATCTTCAAAACATAAAATAATCCTAAAAAAGATACAAACTACTAACACTAGTGCTATAAACCTACTTTTAGTAAACAACGCATAAATCGTTATACTACATACATACCCTGTGAACCTTAAGAAGCTCAAGAATCCCAAGACATTATAATTGAATAGCAGAAACCGAGGCTTCGCTTCTTATTGGCAATTGAATGCAACCCGTCCGCCCAATTAATCGCAATATCCGCATCCTGTCTATTCAACTTCACAGCAGCCCCAATACTCCCACCAGCACTCGCCTGACAAAACTCAAAAATCCCATCAAAAACAGGACAATCTTCACCAACATTAAACCTCTTCAAACTCCTGTTATTTTGTATTGGTCAATAATCATGTCAGGTGCAACAGAAGACAAGAAATCGACATAATCATCGGAATGGAAACGACGTATGTCGGTGGTGGCGGCTGGGTATGGTCGGACTATTTCCATTTTGCGATGGAGGGAGTACGTGGATGTGAGATGTGGGCCATGCGGATTCTGTGGGGTTTATTGGGTGGGCCTTGGCCGTAATAGTAGTTCGACGATTGTGGGTTAGTGTAAAAGTAGGTGACTCTGGCGTTTTTTGCCGTCTGGGGCTGTTGGGAGGGAGGCGCCTGAAGTCGCGACGGAGGAGGATTCCACCATTCTTGTTCTTGGGTGTTTGGGATTGTGAATTGGGAGTTGGAAAGAGGGCTAGGTTTTTTTTATAAAGTTTTGGGAGCGATTGATATAAGTTTTATATACGGGTTAAGTAGATCAAAATCATAGGCTCTTCATTGGACCAGCTTGCTTGTTTTATTGGGTAATGTTTTTATCTATATCTGCATAGGATCTTTGCATGCTTAAGATTTATAGAATTCCGATCTTGACTATAGGATCTTAAGATCTACTCCGATCCGATCTTACTTTTCTCGAACCACAAACTAAAAAACTACTACAAATTTATGGGTTGTGTTTTGTAGATTTTTAAAAACAACATGTTAATCTTCTTAAACATTTCATAATCATAATTTAGGACAACATTTCTATAAAACATTAATATAATTTTGTGTTTATGATTTATAATATTGTAGATTTGTATAATGTTACAAAAATATTAAAACACTAACATTATAGTAGGATCTTATGATCCCGGTCTGACTTTACGATCTCGATCTTGCAAAAACGAAAACGATACTAGTAGGATCTCGATCTTGAAAACCTTGGTTTTTATTAGGGGTGTTGATCGGTTCGGGTATCGGGTTATTCGGTTAGTTCGGTTAAAAAAAATTGGGTCCACCACACAAAAAAACAGAATTAAACCGAACTAGATTCAACCAAACCGAAACCGAAAACTGAATTTGAATTCGATTCGGTTCTCGGGTTGACCAGAATAACCCGAGTTTTACTATTTAAAAAAAATAATTACATAGATTTTTAGTAAACAAAAAATTATTATTAACATAAAAAGTGTTTTTTTATATTATGATAACATTTTAGTGGTATTTATATACAATATAAATATAAAAAAATATATTTATTTATATAAATTCGGTTTTCGGTTCGGAGTACCAAACCCATATCCAACCCGAGAACTGAATTAGTAGTTCGGTTCGGTTTTGGCGATTTCGGTTTGGTTATTAGTTCGGTTTGGTTATTTTCGGTTCGGTTAGTTTTCGATTTTCGGTTTTTTTGATTTTCTGCGCACCCCTAGATTTTATAAATTTGTTTGGGTTTTGCTAACCAATGCCCACTGGGCAGAGGTTTAGTGTGCAATTAATATACACAAACTTTCCTAATTAACATAAAAATACATTAAATTCGGGTTCATTCAAGTCAAAATCATGTTCAAATATAGCAATTTATAGGTTTATTTAATGTGTATTTAATGCATTTTTATGTTAATTAAGAAAGTTTGTGTATATTAATTACACACTAACCTCTGCCTAATGGGCATTGGTTAGCAAGGTCCATGATAGGGTTGGAAAATGTTTGGGCCTCGATAGGGTAATGAATAAGACGGCCGCAGAAGACAATATCAAATGGTACAACAAGAAAAGGGTTGGTAAAATTACCCACCCATGTTTAAAGTCACTTAACACATTATGGTATCCTTCAGGAATGATTGATTCATGTACAAAGCTGAATTTGGAATTCCATTCAAAGATATTGGTCATTCAAGTTCTGAAAAATTAGGATTCAAATAACCATTTCTTTTCCAAAACCATTAGCTAGTTTCCGACAAGGCCTACAATACACAAGGACCTAAAAAGATCCATTGTGGCCTCTCCACCATAAGCCTTATAAGAAAAGGCAAAAAGATGTGAGAACGAGCAGGCTCCTCCAAACGGGTTCATCAATGAGAACGACATATAATATGATCAAGCACAACAATGTAGAATTTACTGAACGACAAACACAAGTTGCCAATGGTGAAAAAAGTGAGATAAAGGGTGATGAAGCAAGTCGGAGCCTTTGCAACCATTTGATCGGCGGTTGGGAGAGTCGGATTGTAACAGAGTGGAATCTTATAATCATCGATGAAGGTTTGAAACTCCTCATTTGAAACATAGCAGGGAATGATCTTCAAATTACATTTCGACATGACGAAAGGAAAAAAGATGCAAAGATAAGAAGAACAAAATGTTGAACGGAGAAATCGCCGGAAAAGATGATGGTTGCCGAAAAATAGAGAGAAAATGGTTGTGAAGAAGGTAAAAAAATGGTAAAAATATACGGTTTGAAACGTTTATACCACGGGCTCAAGGGATCTGGATGGTACGCGTATCCCATGAAGATAAAACCGCCAAATATTGGTGGGCACGTGAACTACACGCGATTGAAAAACAAGAGTAAATGTAATTCAAGTATGCCTTGAAATGAAAACTTATTAGAGTTATACTATTTTTTTAGACACCAAAAAGCGTTCAGAGGCTCTGACATTTAAAGGCTTTTTTAAGGGCTAAAAAGAGTTTGAAAAATCCGCTATATAAACACAACGGAATGGCAAAGAGGGACAGTTCATGCTATTATACTAATTAATTAGCAAACATTACATCATAATGGGGGTTGATGGTGTACTCGGCTACGGCTGATGCCTAGCCTCGAGAAGTCCACAAATATCACTCAAGTGATCATTGAGTGTAAAGCCACATTTGTCAAAAAAATTCCTAATATATATATAATATATATAAGAAGAATTCCTAAAATATCAATTAAGAAGAGTGAGTAAGTATTCCAAGAGGGTTTTAAGAAGGAAAATACTTTTATTCAAAGTAAAATCCCAAAAACCTTCCCGGGTCGTTTCCCGACGAGAGGCGTGAATTGAGAATCGTGATTAAGTTCGTGATCGCGCGTTTGAATGATCAAAGATTTGGTTTGTATTCTATTTCTACTAATAATATGCAAAAACAAATAAAAACAAGCTAAAAACGAAAGCAATTAAAGATTTAAACTAAAAACGATAACGGGATCCTAAACCCGTGCTTTAAAAACCCAAATTCTAAAATTTTTTAACCCTACAAATGCAAAATATAATTTTTAATGTCCTAAATGATAAGAAAATTTTTAAAAAAAGAATTATATTTTTTTGACTTTTTTATTATTTATTATGATTAAAAAGTGATTTTTTAATCTAAAAAAATTAATAAAAATACTAAATTTAATTTGGAAAATTCTTAAGATTTTTTATGAAAAACCAATATAAGCAGTTAAGGAGCTCATTAAGACAGATGGTATGAAAAGAGAACAAATAGATTATAAGCTAAAACTCAAGCATAAGTAGCATTCAAACAAGCAATTTAAGCAAGTATAAGCACAAATGATCATGAAATAAGCAGAGATAAGCACTGGAATAGGCCAGAAATAAGCAGTTTCTGAAAATGAGCCTTTAAAAATGAAATATAAGAACTTACAAATCCCTTTGCTTTTGGTTAAGAACTTAAACACCCAAATCACTCCTAATCTATCCTAATGCTTATCCAATAAGCTCTAACCCATGGCCATCTATAATTCACCATGCTCCATGATTCTTGCCAAGTTTTTCATATAAGGAATGCTTAAAAAAATAGAAAAGAGCTTAAACTTTTGAAAAGAGCTTAAGCAAAGTTTTGCAGGTATAAAAAGACTTGTAAAGAGCTTGTAAAATGACTTGTAAGGTAAATAAGCTAGAATGCATTTAAGAACTTAAAAGACGGAATTTAACATAAAACATGAATTTCATTAAGACTTAAAAAGGTTACAATGCTTGAAAGTAAAAATTACATATTTAAAAGACTGAAAACATAAAAATAAGCTGTAAATAAGACAAGTTACACTACTCCTAAATTACATTACACTAGATGCCCTTTTACAAATGGAATCCTAAACTATTTATAGGAATAACTACATTGCAGGGGACTTTGAAACTTGTGTTTTGTTTTGTGAGAGGGAATTGGGAGTGCTCCCCAAGGCATAAATCATAGACTTTGGATCTTCTTGTTGTGTTTTTTTGAAAAACCCATCTTCAGCCATTGATTCTTCTTGTCCAATAATCCTTCATAGGATTGCCAACATGTCTTGTCATCTTGCTGGGGGTGGGGTGTGAGTGTTTTGTCGTGGTGCAGGGTAAATGAAAGAGACGGATGAATAGTGTGGGGTTTTGGATTTGGCGGGATTTAGGTTTTGGGATAAAGGGGAAAACGGGGTTAGGGGTAGGGACTAAAGATGCAAAGGTTTAAAAGTTATAGGGGCTAATTTTGTTAGTCCCTAAGGACTAGCAATGTTAGTCCCTAAGGACTGACGATGCAAACAGTTTAGGGATAGTGGGCTAACTGTTGTTAAGTGGGATTGGCCTAGGTTTGTGGTTTGGGCCAGATTTATCAAATAAGGGGGTTTGGGCCTAGTTAATGGATTTAGGGCTTTTAATTAAATAATAAGCATTCTTGGGCTGACCCGGCCCATTAACTCGGGTACGGGTTGGCCAAATAAGATGCTTATGTCCTCCGCTTTGATCTTTGACTTTGACTTTTCACGCTCTTTCCATTTTCGTGCTCGGTTTTGTCAGTTTTGGTTTCGTTTTTGTCCTTTAGTGAATATTCGTTACCTGCACAGTACACAAAGCAAAACAAACATATATTTGGCATTTTATGTCCGTTTTTGGTCATTATTGGTCTTTTTAGCTCGTTTTATTAGGTAAAAGGTATGTGTAATTAAGCACATACCAAAATCCCCCATACTAAACTATTGCCGTGTCCTCATGCAATGCCATAAGTAAACACTTTAGAAAACCAAGAATCTCAATCCCCCTCGATTAATTACCTCGAAAAGTTTGTAACGTGCTTCATCAAGGCGGAATTAAAGAATCTTTAGTTTTGAAAAACCCCGTTTTGACTATTTTTAAATGTTTACACTTATTACCTCACATATTTTTGTATTTTTCCCTTTTTCTCATTTTTTATACTTTTCTTTTTTAAGCAACTAACTAGAATGTATGGACTTTTGTTATTTTTATAACTTTTAGGGTCACAAAACAAGAAGCACTTTAATCCTAAAATGCCTAAAAAAAGGTAAATTCATCATCTCTGATTTTTCACTTGTCCCAAACCAAGCTCAAAAACGAAATCACCGTCAAATATAAGTTAAGATGCTAACACTACTCCTATTTGCAATTTGTAAACTGTTCACTCCCGACACTTATTATATCTTAGGTTAATGTACTTGTTTCGAATTTCAACCATGGATTCACGTTTTGCAAAATTTATATGCTTCACATTCAACCCAAAAGTTATGAGTTTGAAGGCGAGGTTTATCCCATGTAGGCGACTTTCGTCTCGGCACAAATCCTCAAAAACTTGCGGCTAGTGACCAGGGCTTTTGACACCCCACAGAGACTAGTATCGAGACTCACGGACTTTCGGTTTCAAAACCCTTGGATTTCCCGTCAAATAAACAATTTATTTAGAAAAACCACAACTTAAAACGAAATAGTCTTAGTTCAAAAGCATATTTAAATTTAAGAAAAAGAGATTTTCCCTACATTTATTAGATCGCATTTATTACACTTAATATAATTATTACATCTTTAATTAAGGAAATCCTCGACCTTTTAGAAGGCTGTAACATCGGTTGTGAGCCGGCAAGATGCATCAAATTTTTATCAGTCTCGGATAATTACTATGTGCCTTATTTAGAAGACTACAACATCGGTTGTGAGCCGGCAAGATGCAGTAAACTTTTATTAGCCCACAATTTTTATTATTATTATTACCTCATTTTTTTTTTTATATTACACGGGTGGATATAGGAAAATTTTCTTTTTTGGAAGATTTAAGTATAAATTTGAACTAAGACTAAATAAATTATTGTTATCGACTATACTTCAAAAATCGTTGATTTAAGTTTAATTTTCAAAAATAGCACGTATTATTAGTCCGGTTAGAAGCTTATGGGAGAAAAAGCCACAAATTACACTTATGAGCTCTTAAGATTTCCAACTAATCCTTGTTTAGCATCTAACTCATAATTAACTCTATCATTTCTCGTTCTTCGCAAATTTAAAATCTTTAATAAAAAGATCTGCGAATGCTTAGTCTAAAAGTTAAGGGGCAAGCTAGAGCTCAACACGCTCGTCGAGTAATAAAGTTATTCTTATTTCTTATACCCTAGCAGGAAAGTCAACATTATGATAAAACACTTATTTATTTTTGAAAATTTTTAAATTTTTTATTTTTTTGGTATTTTGGTGGTAAAAACGGGATTACATGAAAACAACGACTGCAGGCACAATCAAATCGATAGATCCCCCCATACTAGAACTGAAAATTGTCCTCAATGTTTTAAGAAGGGTCTCTACGTAAATCTAAAGCCGTTTTTTAAGTATGCTCAAAGATAAACGTTAGTCGATAAGATTTAGGATATTGGATTTCCCATAATCATGCAAAGGATTGAGCTCTGAGTGAAGTAAGGACAAAACACGAGCACGAGAGGCTCATAATTGGGGCCAAATTTTTCCTGGAACAAAACATCACAACCAAAAAACACGAGAAAGGAAGAGTCGGAGCCCTCATCACAAACACACTTATTCATTACTACTATTATAATTATTATTTATGATAAGATGAGGTTGGCCACCCTACGAAGCAATTATTTTTGTTTTAAACGAGTCTTTTAAGCTGTCACACCCGCCAGGCGGAAACACGAGGATTGTAAACATCATGTATTCATCACACCACAATGGTTGTCAACAATAGCGAAATCACTACATGCATAACTAATATAAAAGACACGATGTGTCATGATAATACCAAAAACAAGGGAACTACATCTTGTATTAATGAAAAAAGGGGTCTCATCAATACAAAGAGAATGTCTCATAAACCTAATAAAATCATTCAAGAATTCATGCAAACAAATACGAAACGAAACCAACTGGGAACTTCCAATGCAGCCTTTTTTTAATGGTTCTTAGCCACTTTTATTTTACTTCAACTCCATCATAAGCTCCCTTGAAATGATGCTTTAAAACGTCAAAAAAAAATGGTAGTGCACGAGTCATAGGTTTTACGACAACACTACAAAAGATTTAATTCAATTACTATGATTATATAAAAAAAAAACAAACATGGCAGGACAAATAAGCTGGCTATTATACATGCTAACACTCATGCAACTAAGAGTCTCAATTGGGACGGAACGTGTCCCCCGATCTAATGCAACAAAAATAGTCATGAAGAGGAATGAAATCCCCAAATCCCATACTCTTTGTTACGTTGCACATACACGGGTTCATACCCCACACCAGTAAGCAAAACCTCTTGCCTACAAAGTAGGCGAAGAATAATGCAACATTCAGAAATAACATGCCCAACAATAACATTATATTAGCTACTTAAATGTCCATGTGTAACTTGAACCATATAATCACAGAATCAAAACATTTTGAAACATATTTTGCATCACTTCCATCCCAAGAAAACATAGTAAAATGGGACTATAAAACTCACCTGGATACTCAAATACAGCTTCCAAATCTCTACACGCAACTATACAAATAAATAAACACGGTTACACGCGACCAAGCTAAAAGCTCTAGTCCATGTAACACACATATGATGGATGTCTAAGGGTTTAGTTAACCATCATGGGTCACCCCGACACCATGCCCAACCTTAACCATCTTACTAACACTTTACACTAGCTACTTACAATTAACTTAGGAATTGCAGAATTTTGTGTCTCTTTACGTCCCAAACTCTTACTTAATGACCTTCATAAAATTATACCAAAAATCACCCATGTTCATTTATGAGTATATTAACTACCTTGTGATTCCCAAGTATTACTTACATGTGTAAATACCTCAAATAAAATCAAACTTCAAAACTGTCCTAATTCGGATCTGATTGCACACCAAAATATATCACTCTAACTACCATACTTAGACATACTTTCAGAGGCTAATGTTTACAGGATTATCCATAGACATATAGAAACTTAATTTACTAGGTAAGGGATAATCTTAATTCCACTTTTAAGTATAGGTTTTACCCTCACAACATCGACTAAATCATGACCCGTATTTCTGATCTGACAAACTTTTTAGTGTAACCAACATTTGATTGACTTCCCGACCTTAAAAACTTTCGAGGCTAGATTTTTCTAGAAACTAGACTCGCTGAACTTATCAATAGACATAAGATTCATCAAAAATCTCGTTACCAATCATGAGATAACATTCGAACAAGATGACTCAAAATTCTGCCCAACCCTAAATTCAATTTTATCGCGTTCTAACTCTAACCGAATACATCAATATGATTCTAATTAAACCCTAAACACTTCTAATTAAGTTTAACATCATTAATTTACAAATTTTTTGAAACCCTAATTTATCCATCACTTTATTGTTACATGAATTAAAAAGAAAATTAAAACAATTAAAGTTTTTAAACATACTTTGATCCTTAATTCTTGAAACCTTAAATCACCAAATTGATCTTGAATAAAAAAAATCTTTTTTTTCTCTGCTCTTGGTTCGTCCGGTTTTTAAAATAGCATCACTTAAGTTATCAATTATTATTGAGTTAGCAACTGTAGCTTGAGTTCTAGCAGTTGTAGCACCATGAGCAGTATTAACTGCTCCATTTGTACTGCTAGTGTTTTTTGAGGACACAAAGGCTACATTTTATGTGTTTGTGCTTGAGCTTAATGTCCCTTTAACCTCTGGTTCATAGATCTTTAGGTTGTTGTAAAGATTATCCAAGCTTAATGTATGTATATCAGGCTTGTTCCTCTACAGAATGGTATGTGCGTTCCATTCTGGTGACAGCCTTCTTAAGAACTTCTGATTCACATCTTCTTGTGAGATACTTTCACCATGAATCTCCAACTAACTGATAAGCTTTTGAAGCCTATGAAAGGTTTGATCTAACACCTCTGAGCTAGATGCAGAAAAATTTTCATACTGCTGCTTTAGAAGATTCCTCTAAGTCTTTTTAGTAGCAGCATTCCCTCCAAACCTCTTTTCAACAGCCTGCAGCAATGACTTAGCATCTTTGATGGAGTTAAACTTTAATTGATGTTCATTAGGGATGCCCATCAATAAAGTGCTTCTTGCCTTTAACTCTAACCTCCTTTGTACCTTTTCTTCAGCAGTTGTAGGAGCAATTGTAGTCTCAACACCTTCAACAACTTTTGTTATTAGAGGTGCATTACCATTCTCTATGACTTCATATAAAGAATAATCAATCATCTGGATGTACTGTTCCATCCTCATCCTCCAAAGCTCATACTCACCTGGTTTGAGCATAGGCACTTTTGATGCAGCCACCATATGTACGGAGTCTTGATCTATGTCTTCTTAGCAAAGTTTGTCAAAGCAACAAGCTCTGATACCACTTGTTGGGTCCTAGTTAAATTCTAATGATCGAATTCCTTAAGCTTGTATAAGGATTAGTTATGCTAGATAAATCTAACACAACTTAGTTTAAGAAACTTTGTTTGATAATACTAAAGATTATGCGGAATCTAATCTTTAATATAAGAAGAATTCTTCAGTAACACAAAACAATATAATTTCAACAATAAAAGCTCCAATATTATTATTACAAATAACACGAATACTCTCCTAGTATTAGGGTTACAAAACCTTGAAGCCATAACGATATCAAAACAAAAGATTTCTAGATTATGATATCAAACTCTATGCCCTAGGACCTCCTTTTATACACCAAGGAGTCCTAGTCGATTTACAATATATTACTAAAACTTAGAATATTCTCAAAGATCTATTCAATAAATAACAATCCTTATCTCATAAGTAATCTTGATTTTTAAGCAATCTTTATCTTTCAGCAGTTGTAATCTTTCAGCAGTTGTAACTTTATACCAGTAGCATTAACTCTTAACAAGCAGTAATAACTTATACACCAGCAACATTAACTATGTACAAGTAGTAGTAACTACTTAGAATATTTTCTTCAATCTTCACCAACAGTACTAACTTTACTCTAGCAGTACTAACATATACTAGCAGTACTAATATACACTAGTAGTACTAAGTTACACTAGCAGTAGTAACTATAAACTAGCAGTACTAACTACTTAGCATATTTTTCATTAGAGTTAATGAACAACACTAAGTTTTACTTAGCAGCATTAACACAAACCTTAGCAGCAGTAACTCCAAGATCATCATGAAGTCTTTTAATCCCTACATAAATTTTAGTAGTATAATGTAAGATATAAATAACGTTAAATAAGACTACCCTTATAGTTGATAAAAAAAGAATCCTTATAATTCCAAAAGTGAAATTTCATAGATTTCTTGGAAGACATTCGTTAATTTCCATCTTCGTGATCCAGAGCCGAGAAATTAAACTTTCTACTTGTAAACACATATTCATTATAAATATCCCATTCGAGCTTGTGATCTAAATAATTTGATGGATGTAAATGAACAACCTGCAAATCCAAATTCCATGTAAGTTTCACCATATATATAAAGGATGCATATGTTATATACAAGATGCATGATGCGTATTTAATTTTAAAATATATTTTTATCAAGTTTTAAATTTATAAAACTCGATCTACCTAACCACACACTAACGGGCAGAGAACCCGATTGTGGGTAGTATAGAATGGTAAATTCGAAGTCGTCCCAAGAGCTAAGTTATAATTAGTTTTGGTCGCACCCCGCCAAGGCAGAAACACGAGGCGTAACATCATGGATATCATCACAACACAATGGTGTCAACAATAGATAATCACTACATGCATAACTAGAAATAAAAGACACTATGTGTCATGACAATACCGAAAACAAAAGAACGGCCTCTTGTATTAATGAAAAAAAAGGTCTCATCAATAAAAGGGCAACGCTTCACAAACCTACTAAAAACATACAAGAATTCATGCAAACAAAATACGAAACAAAATCAAATGAGAACTTCCAATGCAGCCTAATGGTCTCTCTAGCTACTTTTATTAATTTTAGTATCTTCATAACGCTCACCTGAAAATGATGCTTAAAACGTCAATACAAAGTTTGGTGAGAGTCATAGGTTTTATGACACCAACAAAAGATTTAATTCAATTATTGTGATTATACACAAAAAACAAAACATGGCAGGACAATTAAGCTGACTATTATAAATGCTAACATGCAATCGACCCAAACAAGCAATCACAATTAGGACGAAACGTGTCCCCTGATCTAAATCACAAAAATAGTCATGGAGAGGAATGCTATCCCCAAACCTAGACTCTTGGTACCGTATCCGCACAGGTTCATACCCACATAAAGTAGGCGAAACCTCTTGCCCACAAAGTAGGCGAAGAACAATGCAACATCATACAACATACAACACATAACAAATAATAGCTACATAAAAGTCCATGTGTAACTTGAACCATATAATCACAGAATCAAAACATTTCGAAACATATTTTGCATCATTTCCATCCCAAGAAAATATAATATAACAAGACTATGAAACTCACTTGATGCTTAGCTACTTGACAAAATCTTGCACACAATCTAAACACAACAAAACACAAGTTACACTCGGTTAGGCTAAATGCCCAAGCCAATGTAACAATCATATGATGGACTACTAAACCTTAGACTAAGTTTATAATCCTTTAAGTATATCTCCCAAATCATTTTCATATCCTATATGACTTTATTCATAAACTTACACTTTTACAATTTTTGGCTGAATTTTGTAGTCACTTTATGACCACAAATAAAATACCAAAACACCTAATTGATGGTTCTCCTTACATTTCCTAGCTCTCTAATGAGTTGTGAGCTATTGTGATTTAAAAAAAAATTATAGTAAGTAGAACTATTTTATAAAAATTCATCATTACAAAGTGCTCAGATTTGGATCTGAACGCACACTAAAAAGTTTGACGTCCTTAAAAATACTTAGAAAATGTTTTTGCGTTATCTTTTCGAACTGGAGTTAATAGATACCTAAAATATGACTCATGATTTTTGTCTAACCCAAAATTTCCTTTTAAGTAGGGTTTTTATTCCCCGAAATAAGACCCTGAAATCAGACCCAAATCAGACCCGAACAACTTTTCTTGCAAAAATTATTTGACTAACTTCCCGACCTCAAAATCTTTTGGGATCAGACTTTTTAAAAACTAGACTCTCTGAACTTATCAATAGACATAAGATTCATCAAAACTCTCGTTACCAATCATGAGATAACATTCGAACAAGATGACTCAAAATTTTGCTCAATCCTAAATTCAATTCTATCGTGTTTTAACTCTAACCGAATACATCAAATCACATATAATCTAACCCTAAACACTTCTAATTAGGTTTAACATTATAAATTTACAGATTTTTATGAACCTTAATTTATTCATCACTTTATTGTTACATGAATTAAAAAGAAAATTAAAACAATTAAAGTTTATGAACATACCTAAAACCTTCGATTAATTAACACGAACCACCACTTGAATCTTGAATAAAAAAATCCTTTTTTTTTCTCTGCTTTGATCGACCGAATATAAAAAATATAAGGGATATGAGATTTGTATTTATAGTGAAAAGAAAGAAGTTTAGATAATTACCTAATTAGAATCCCACTTATACTAAAATTGGTTTTCCTTTTTTTTCTTCTTTAACCGGCCGAACAAACACCTATTTATTTTTTTATTTTTTTTATTTTTTTATTATTATTTATACAAAAACCCTTTAATTTTATTATTTTTATAAAAACCTTTATTTATTTAGACATCCTTCTAAATAAAACTAGTTTTAAATACCTAAAAATAAATAAATTTATTTCATACTTTATTTCTCTAACTTAATAATACTAAAATCTACTAACTAAATTTCTAAACTAAATTTTCTATTCTTATGAATTTCTATTATCTAAATACGTATACATATACATATAAATACGTACAAACATAAAATTTACCATCATTTTCATTATCACCAAATGTGAACAAAATGAAATACCCACATTAACCATGAATTCAATCAAAATGAGACGATCACGCTCACAGATTGATAACCATCTCACATAGAATCACATAACCACATAATTACTATAACACAATATGAAACTCAAATCAATACTAACGATTGACTAACCTGTTCAAAGCACAGTTGTTACAGTATCCCCTTCTTAGGGAAATCTCGTCCTGAGATTTAACTAGTAGGTTTAACATCATCATCAACAACAAACAATCGAGAATACTTAGCTTTCATATGGTCCTCACGTTCCCACATGAACTTAGGGCTACACTTTGAATCTTATCTAACTTTCACGATCAGAAACCCACTACTTACAACTTCGCTTGCCCACATAAAGGTACAAATAGCAGCATAAAAACTCTAAGAAAAAAATAACATCCAACTACATGAACATCTCCCGTCTTTGAGGAAACTCGTCAAAAACCTTAAGTTGTGTAACAACGTCATTCATAACCTAACCCCGCAACTCATCAAACAAGAACTGTCTTGGAACTAAGTTATGAGTTGTTACAAAGCTCAACATTTTTGAAGAATCAGCTCGACTACGAGTTTATTCAAAATATATCATTATCCAAACCACCTCAGAACATTCAAGGGTGCACTAAAGTCTACCAGTAACCCTATGTGTCAAACTTTACTTAGTACTTCCAACGATAGCTTGCTCAACAAGCAAGTGTGGATACCTAGTTTTTATGAAATCCTCATGACCTTGCTTCGAGTTCCAATGGACTTAACTATCGGAATCATACTACGATTCAAACTTTTAACCTCACGATCGATAATCTCAACAGGTTCTTTAACAAAACGAAGAGTTTTGTCTATATTAATTTCTTCTAGATGCACATGCAGATTTGTATCCGCTAAATACTTATTTAAATTTGAAACACATTAAATACGCTATTAAATTATTGAGGCAATCTTAATCAATAGACCATAGGACCGATCCCTTTAATGATCATAAATGGTCCCACATATCTTGGTGCTAACATTTCTTTCTTTCCAAAATGCACTACATCTTTCCAAGACGACACTTCCAACATCACTTTGTCACCAACTTCAATTCTAAATGTTTATGCATATTGCCAACATAGCTCTTTCGGCAATCTCTAGCCGCTTTGAGCTTTTCTTTAATCAATATCACCTTACTTGTTGTCTCTTGTACCAATTTTGGTCCAACCGATCGAATTTCTCTAATTTCAGTCCAAAGAATGTGTGACTTACACTTCCTTCCATACAACATATCAAACACCCAAATGATAACTATTATTATAGAAAACTTAGTTAAGGGTAGATGAGTATCCTAATTACCACCCAAAAAAAATCAATCACGCACGCTTTTAACATATCCTTCAAAGTCTGAATCATACGCTCACTTTGTCCATCTGTTTGAGGATGATAAGTCGTACGCATGTTTTAGCCGTGTTCTTAATACCTTCTGCAATGTCTACCAAAACCGCGAAGTAAATCTTCCACCACGATCTGAGATGATCGACACATGCACTCCATACCTTGTTACTATCTCATTATTGTAAAGTCTCGCCAAATTCTCCATTTTAAAATCTTCACGTACTACCAATGAATATGCATACCTTAGTCAGTCTATCGATTATTACCCAATTCGTATCATACCCACTACTTGATCTTGGCAACCTTGTAATAAAGTCCATAGTTATTATATCCTACTTCCACTCGGGTATCTCTAGTTGTTATAATAAACCCGAAGGTCTTTAATGTTTCAGCATTCATCTTTAAACAAGTCAAACAATTGCTAACATAGGTAGCAATATCCTTCTCATACATGGCCACCATACATATCTCTAAGGTCATAGTACGTATTATCCGCTCTCGAATTTACCAAGTACCTTGATGCATGAGCCTTGTCCATCATTAATGTCCTTACATTACCTATTAATGAAACCCATAATAAATACATACCTCCACCTTCCATCCTTTCCATTAGTTGGTTTAGGCCACATAGCATTTTTGCTGTCGCGTTCTCTACCTTGCCTCTTTGCATGAGTACACAACCTAATCCTTGATTCGACGTGTTGCAGTAAACTACAAACTCTGGATCCATTAGGAAATGACAATATTGGTGCATTTCACAAATTGCCCTTCAACGTCTAAAAGCTTCCTCTTGCTCCTTGGCCCACTCCTACTTCTTATTCTTCCGAGTCCGTGAAGTAAGGGGTTTAGCGATCTTAGAAATTTTTACTATCAAACGTCGGTAGTAACCTGCCAATTCCAAGAATGATTGTATCCTGGATGGCGTCTTAGGTACTTTTAATTCTTCATTGCTTCTATCTTACTAGAGTCTACGTGAATATCATTGTTGTTAACCACGTGTTTGAGAAACGCACTTCTTGTAGGCAAAATTCATACTTGGAAAACTAGGCAAACAATTTTTCCTTCTTCAGCAGCTCCAACACTAACTTTAAATGAACCTCGTGATCCTCCTTAGACTTCGAGTAGATCAATATATCATCGATAAACAAAATGAGAAACTTGTCTAAATACGGCTTGCACACCCGGTTCTTCCAGTCGATGAAAACCGCTGGTGCATTGGTTAACCCAAAAGGCATAACCGTAAACATATAGTGTCCATATCGTGTCCTAAATGCGGTCTTTGGAATATCTTCTTCATGCAATCTTAACTGATAATAGCTAGATCGAAGATCTATCTTAGAGAAATAACGCGATACTTGTAACTGGTTGAGCAAGTCGTCGATCATGGGAAAATTCTTGGTGGCCAACTTGTGCAACTCTGGATAGTCTATGCACTGATAAATGCTTAATTGTATATATAAATTACCCGGGATTTTGCCAAATAAAGCCAAGAAAATGCCAAAAGGATAGAAAATTGTGTGCTTTTGTGTCTATTGTGCAGAAAAGGATAATAAAGACAAAAGGAAGCAAAAACGATCAAAAGCCGGATCAGCCCAATACAGGAGAAGAAAGAATGAAGATTAAATTGAAGTTAAAGGACCAATGTTGACAAGTTTTCAAAGTTCAAAGGTTTATTTGGAAGTTTCTAAGTGCCAAGGACCAAAGTTGCAAAAGATAAAAGATGGCTTATAAAGAACAAAAAGGAGATAGAAAGAACAAGGGCTAGAAGTGGCAACTTTCAAAGTTATTTAACACTACACCATTGAGAAAGAAAACGCAAGGGCCAGTTATGCCATTAAGCCAAACTTTTAAATACACACGCGGCTAAAACTTCTCCCTAACAAACCTCTAACCATTTTTCCCGCCATTAGTCTTCTTCCCCACAAAAACCCCAACACTGTTCATCTCTACCATAGCATACCCTGCACCTCACCACCACAGTAACACTCCTCCATCACTCCCACCTTCTATTTTCAACCACCAAACCTCGTATTAAAGTCTTTTCCACCTCACAAATCCAACGTGGCAATCTCTCATTGGTTCAAGAGCTGACAAAGTCCACGTGTAGCTCAATGATTGGCCAGGCCACGTCACAAATGCATCCAACGGCTGTGATAAGTCCAAAAACGGTTATCAAGATCTAACGGACAAGATTGGTCAACTCAGAAGTCAAAGCCTTTTCTTCAACTCACTCTCAGCTTATAAATAGGAGTAGAGTAGCTTCATTTTTCTTGTTCCATTTTCTCCTGTTTTTAGAGATTATTTTGAACCATTTACTTCCATTTACTTTCATTGTACTTTACATTTACTTTCAATTCAGTTACTTTCACTGTACATTCAATTCCTTCATTCCTCCATTGTTACTGTTACATTTGTAATAAGCTCATTGTAGCTTATTACATTCTCTTAAGCTCAAAAGTTATACAAAACTTGTTAAAAGCTTTTAAATACTGTTTTAGTTCATTAGTGTTCAAAATTTTCCATTTGAATTCATATTTCATTCAAATTTGAAGTTGTTGGAGGAATAAGCTAATTTTGGCTTATTGAGCTTTTAAGCTCAAGGTTTTAGAGGCTAGGAGCTATTAGATTCATGATTTAAGCCACTCACTCTACAGGAGTGGCTAGTGACTGAGACAACAAAAATTCAGGTTTCACTTTCTAAATCTCATCTTAGCATATTCATAGCTTAATTCAAATTGCTTATTCTTTTGAATTCTCATGTTTAATCCTGTTTCATTTTTCTTAGTTAGCTTATAGATGTATTAGCTTTAATCTGTATTAGTTTGAAATCAAGTTAGGTTTCATTCTTAAATTTTGTCATAGTAAGTAGTATAAGCCTAGGAGAGAAACTAGCTTATATTTCCTAATAAGCTGTAAGTTTTAGTAAGGATGAAAATGGAAGCGTTAGATCTCCTGGAAAAAAAACAAACGATTATTCATAATAGTAGAAATAAGAGGTATCCACTATATTCATAATCGTTAGGCAGAAAGGAACTTGGCTTACTACGACGGGGGGGCGGCGGAAATGAGCCCATAATATGCCATTAGTTAAGAGAAGAATCTCCTATCTATACAAACTATCCTTATCATGAAACGCACATATCACAACAATTTTACACTATCCACATTATAACAAATACCGATCACATGCCAATCTTGTCAACAAGTTCGTGTGTGATGCCTTTATAATTATGTTGGTCACCCATAATTATAATTGCATCATTTCACATGTGTACTTACTTACAAGACTATACATCTTAATGATAACACACACATATATACATATACCACATTGCACATCTTACTCGACTCCACAAAATGATGCTCCATCAAAGCAATATTTATTTATATAAAGATAAAATCAAAAACTAATTGAAAGAATACCAAAATCTCATAGTGCCTAAATACGAAATTTCTAAAATAAAATACATTCATAATAGAAATGTGTCTGAGGTAAATTACAGGATAACTTATGTTGGGCCTTGTTTGGGTTTGATTTGCTTTTGCAAGAGTTACCCAACTCTGCGGTCAGGCCTGCTGCGGAGCATCCGACAGGATATCTATGTTGCCTTTCTCCGGTCTCTTCTAACAACTACCTCCTTTGGTTCTCAAGAGCTCTTCTCAACTGGCTCCTCTTCTGGATCTTTTGATATCGAGTAGCCTATAGGTCAAAATAAAACTCAAAGAAAATCCAGAAAACAAATGCCTAGATAGCTAAACACATAGATCCTATTATACAGCTATATGAAGGACTCTTAGGTTATAGTCTAGGTCAAACCACCTACTTCTCTATAACTAATGGCTCTGATACCAATTTTTCACACCCCGCCAAGGCAAAAACGCGAGGCGTAACACGATAGGCATCATCACAACACGTTGATGTCAATAATAAAGAATGACTATAATGCAATCAAATTAAAACCAAGTGTTATGACGACACCTAACATAAGAGGAGTCTTGTATTGAGGTTAATCGCAACACAACAATACATAGGACATGATAATCCCCAAATTAAATACAAATATCCAAAGTACACAATGTACGAAAGTATGAAATAAAGATAATAAAAATATAAATTCCAAATGCAAGATCCTAAGGTCTCGCTAGCTACGCATATTTCCTTCTTTAACCCCACTAGGCTCACCTGAAAATGATACTTTAAAACGTCAACATAATGTTGGTGAGATTCATAGGTTTAACACAAATACTTACTCTTGCTGCGAATCATAACCATTAGGAAATATATGAATATTATACGCAAATCCAAGCAGTCACATCATCAAACAAACGATTACACATTTGGGCTTTAGATTAGCACTGACACCTCAAGAAACCAAGCTCACCCAAAATGTACTCGTATTTTGCACAAAATATAGGGTAGACGTACCCCTCTGATCTAACAATGAAACCAATATGAGGTAGGCGTACCCCTCTGATCCAACAATGTAACCAATATGAGGTAGGCGTGCCCCTCCGATCCAACAATGCAACCAATATGAGGTAGGCGTACCCCTCTGATCCAATAATGCAACCAATATAAGGTAGGCGTACCCCTTCGATCCAATAATGCAACCAATATGAGGTAGGCGTACCCCTGCGGTCTAACAATGCAACCAATATGAGGTAGGCGTACCCCTCCGATCCAACAATGCATATACATAAGCCATATAATTTCCAGTAATGTCCAAAATCAAGTAAATAATTATTCGCAGCACTTAAAATATTTCAAAATTTATTTAGTATCATTTTCACCCCAAGAAAACATAGAAAAAGAGGCTATGAATACTCACCTCAACTTCTCAAACGCGCACAAAAGTCTGGCTAAAATCTACACAACAAATTTAACGGGTTACTCACGATCAAGGCTTTACAGCCCTAAATCATGTAACCTTTTAATTGATGGATACTAATGTATTTATTATGCTTATAAACACCCCACCATACTTCCCATACTTTATTTATACTCTAAATACCTTAAATCCCTTTATTCAAGTTTCCATATTATGGCAGAATTTTATAGTCACTACATGACTACTAAATAAAATACTAAACGACCTTATGAGACTTGCATCTTGCAACCACATTAACCTAAATGGGTTAGGTATCTATTGCTAATTCCCCAACAAATAATAATAAGCCTAACTATTTTAAAAAAAATTCAACATCATAGAGTGTTCAGAAAGTGACTTGATTTGACTACCAAAAAGTTTGACTTGACCAGACCCATTTAGACACTTAGGAAAAATCTAGGAAAATCATAGGGTTCCTAGATATCATGAAATTAGTTTGGTTTGAATTTCATCAATTATAAAAATGTTTTGATAAGGTTTTTGACCTCAAAACCACAACCCAAAATCTATCCCAAAAACTCAGATTCGACAACGGATCTTGTAAAATTATTTTGACTGACTTCGACTCACCTTTAATTCATGAAACCATATATGTTAGAAATTAGACTCTCTGTAGGTAATTTTAGGCTAAAGAAAATAAATAAAACCTGTTAATAATAAGATTTTACTAACAAAATATGATCCGGATGTCGGGGAGGATAGAAATGATAGTAAGCCATTTCATTAAAGAGAGAGAAAGGAAAGAGTGTATGTGTTTTATAGAGAGAGAAACAACACACACTTATGAGACAAATGTTTATCCTCACCCCTCCATGGAAGTATGGAGGGGGTATTTATAGTCTTGGTCACACCTAACTATTGTACATGTAATTTTTCGTCCCATCCTTACAACTCTATTCTGATGCCTTCTAATATTTCCACTCTTCTTTACAACGTCCCCTTTTCATCTTTTACCCCTTCGCCATCCCCCTTTCTTTTCTATATCATCACCCCTTACTCGAAAAAATAATTTTTACTATTTTACATCCCTACACAACTGACCCTTTTACTCCTCAACGTGTCTACAACTATAACTAAACTATTATAATTCTATATATGTCATCATATTTTAAGGCTAACAATCTTCCCCCAATATGTGGACATACTTAATTACTTACAATGTTCCTATCATGTACAAATACAACACAAATAAAGTCTTCCAAAGCGCTTCCAAAGCTGAAGATGTCTTCCGAGTTCTCCTTGTCTTGAAACTTATACTCCAACTTGGATCTTCAGTGTCTTTACTTGTACAGGAACCATTGTAGTATGCACGAGTTGGATTAAATTCCCCCAATTCATGCAGCATGTCTTAAAAAGCTTTATTCATAGACTTCTTTTTGGCAAAGTTTTTGAATCAGCTTCCCCCCAAACCAACATCCCTATCTTGAGTAGATCCTGAAACTTTGTTGTAGCTTGAACAATCTTCTACTTGTCATTGACGTGCACAGCAGAATTTTGTAGAAGTCAAACCACACCAACGACCACTACTTCTTGTCATTAGGGCTTGGTGAATATTCGTTTGGGGGTGCATGCGAGAAATCAGCATCAATTCTTCTCACGTATGCAGTATACTTCATAAACCATGCTAAGTAAAGTAGTATACACTACTTCCCCCTAGAAGTTGACATGGTAACATCAAAGTCAACTAAGTCCCGGATGTACACATTTTCCCCCATGATGGTTGCGAACTCTCGGAAGCATCATTGTTGTGTACGCACATATACTCGAGAAGTTCTTGTCTTGAGCACAAATCTAGAAATCCAAACAAAGCATTGCCCTCTTGTCTTCAGAAACCGTAGAGGAGATGAAGCAAGAATCAAGAAAACTTGGTATAATCAAGGTCTTGTATATGAATGTTGTTGAAGAACTTTGAGAATTTTGCTTAGACGGTGAAGTACCTTTGTCTTGGAATGGGACAATAATATCCTGTGAGAATTGCTGATTACATCTCAACCTTTAAACTCTCTGGCTAACTTACCAACCTCGTATTCTGTCGGCTATTGTTGTGATCACTTGGTGAAGTAAACCCGATATACCAAACTTGAAAATGAAGTAAAATCCCCTAAATTTGTTACTTAAGCTTGCATTGTTGTTGATTGAAGAACGGTGCAAGATTAAATCTATAAGTACTCTATACCCAACCAGAAAAGTATAAGAAGTACAACACCTCTTGAAATTATCCACATCGTCTTCTGCGTGTGACACTGAGTACTACAATGTAACTCCTTTAAGTGATAGTTAACCAGGTCTGCAATCAACCACCCTGACTTCTAGTAACTAGATAATTCAAGTCTTAATCATAAGCTGTATACGTTCAAGCAAGTCATCAATCGATAGATTGGGTTTAAAGAGAAGGGGTAGCAAATAGAAGGAAGTTCTCGATGGATGAAATAAGTAACGCCTATCGTGAAACCCACTTACAATCTCAAATAAACGGGATACAAAGCAACTTCATAATCACTTGTAATAGTAATCCGAATCTTAGTATTTTTTTCGTTTTAGTGAATTTTTCAGGATCGTTTTGGCATTAAGTATTGTGTTTGCTTTGGTTGCTTTTGTTTTGATTTATCTTGATGTATACTACCCAAATTTCAATCACATCTTCCAAGTCGGTCATGCCCACCTTCCTTCGTGGATCGACCTTACAACATATTTCGCTTGGCACATTTCAAAACATTGTCATGTTTTGCTTGGCACATTTCAACATATTTCGCTTGAGAAACAGAACTGCATATTTTGCTTGAAATCTACACATTTCGCTTGGTTTAAGGAAATTACACATTTCGCTTGGTTTAAGAAACATGTTTCGCTTGAGAAAAAATTACACATTTTGCTTGAACTTTAAACAACATGTTTCGCTTGAAAAAATTTGGCAGCAATTTGTTTCATAAATATGACATATTTCGCTCGAAATGTGACTTGTACCTGCATAAATCGCTTACATGCATATTTCGCTCCATTCATATACATGTTTCGCTGCCTTCATTACACATTTCGCTCCCTTCAAACATGTTTCGCTGTCTTCAAAACACATTTCGCTTCCTTCATCACATGTTTCGCTGCCTTCAAAAATTCTTCAAAAACCCAGAAATTTTTTATTCAAAAATGTTTTTTGATACCCAAATAAGTTGCTAGTACATATAAGACTAACAAAAGTACAAGTTGATCGTCGTAAAACACACGTTTTAGATCAAAAAGTAAAGGTGCGTTCGGTTGGAGTTTTTACCTAAAAAACACCATGACACACCTCCAAATCCTGCAAACAGAACCCATATGCTCCTAGGCTCTAATGCCAATTGTTAACAATAAGATTTCACTAACAAAAGATGATTCGGAGGTCGGGGAGGATAGAAATGAAAGTAAGCCATTTTATTAGAGAGAGAAAGGAAAGAGTGTGTGTGTTTTCTAGAGAGAGAAACAACACACACTTATGAGACAAAATGTTTATCCTCACCCCTCCATGGAAGTATGGAGGGGGTATTTATAGTCCTAGTGACACCTAACTATTGTAACTTGTCATTATTAGTCCCTACGTGTCACACTATAACTAAACTATTGTAATTCTAGAAATGTCACCATATTTTATTAAGTACAAAACCTATTTCGTATGGGACTAAAATTATGACTCTCGCAAGATGAACTCAAATAATCTGCCCAGTTTTTAATTCCAAATTTACACAATTAAACCAATCAAAACACCGAACCCTAATTATATTAACCAAATCAATATTAATATCGTAAGTCAGTAGTAACATCTTCATTTCATGCTGTTTTTCTGGATAAACTCCGAGAGTTGTTGTCGTCTTGTACTATCAATTTATTTATCACATATTTAACTTACAATAAATTAAAAACATATGTTGATTACTAGATTAAGGAATTAAACCAAATTTAAGATTTATAAAAGGAATAATCAACCTTGATCTGTGACTTAAAAAAAAACTTCAATGGCGGTAGGGTTATGGGAAGGGTTCTAGGGGGGCGAAAACCTATATTTTTCTAGAAAACCTAGAAAACTCAGAAAACCAAACAGATGCCCTAAAAAAACCAAACAAATGCCCTAATTGTTTCAGAAAAAAATTGGTTTTTCAGGCAAATATGGCCTCGATATAATGTCTGTAAAAAACTCAAAAACCAAACAGATGCCCTAATTTTTTCAGGCTATATAAAAGATTTTTTAGGGCATCTGTTTAGTTTTTTAGGGCATCTGTTTGGTTTTTTTTGGTTTTTACGGAATTAAATGAGGCCATATTTGGCCTGAAAAAAAACAATTTTTAGCTTGAAAAAATATAGGGCATATGTTTTGTTTTTGTGTTTTACAGACATTATATCGAGGCCATATTTGCTTGAAAAACCAATTTTTTTCTGAAACAATTAGGGCATTTGTTTGGTTTTTTTAGGGCATCTGTTTGGTTTTCTGAGTTTTCTAGGTTTTCTAGCAAAATATAGTTTTCCCTAGAACCCATCCCCCATAACCCTAGCCTCCATTGAAGTTTTTTAAGCTCTCAAGATCAAGGTTTGATTTTCTTTTATAAATCTTAAATTTGTTTAATCCTTAATCTAGTAATCAAGCATATGTTTTAATTATTGTATTAAATATGTGATAAATAAATTGATATATTAGAGTTTTATAAAAATACTGTAATTATGATGTTATGATCATTTAATATTGATTTGGGTTTTAATAATTAGGGTTCGGGTGTGTTTGATTGGGTTTAATTGTTGTAAATTTGGAATTAAAAACTGGGCAGATTTTTGAGTCATCTTGCGAGAGTCATAATTTAGTCATACGAATAGGTTTTGTTAGCCTTAAAATATGGTGACATATCTGGAATTATAATAGTTTAGTTATAGTGTGACATGTAGGGACTAATAATGACAAGTTACAATAGTTAGGTGTCACTAGGACTATAAATACCCCCTCCTACTTCCATGAGGGGCTGAGATAAACCATTTGTCTCATAAGTGTGTGTTGTTTCTCTCTCTAGAAAACACACACACTATTTCCTTTCTCTCTTTAATAAAATGCCTTACTTTCATTTCTATCCTCCCCGACCTCCAGATTATCTTTTGTTAGTGAAATCTTATTATTAACAATTGGCATTAGAGCCTAGGAGCATATGGTGTTCGTGGTTTGCAGATTTGGAGGTGTTCGTGGTGTTTTTTTAGGTAAAAACTCCAACCGAACGCACCTTTACTTTTTGATCTAAAACGTGTGTTTTACGACGATCAACTTGTACTTTTGTTAGTCTTATATGTACTAGCAACTTATTTGGGTATCAAAAAACATTTTTGAATAAAAAATTTCTGGGTTTTTGAAGAATTTTTGAAGGCAGCGAAACATGTGATGAAGGAAGCGAAATGTGTTTTGAAGACAGCGAAACATGTTTGAAGGGAGCGAAATGTGTAATGAAGGCAGCAAAACATGTATATGAATGGAGCGAAATATGCATGTAAGCGATTTATGCAGGTACAAGTCACATTTCGAGCGAAATATGTCATATTTATGAAACAAATTGCTGCCAAATTTTTTCAAGCGAAACATGTTGTTTAAAGTTCAAGCAAAATGTGTAATTTTTTCTCAAGCGAAACATGTTTCTTAAAACCATGCGAAATGTGTAATTTCCTTAACAAGCGAAATGTGTAGGTTCAAGCAAAATCTGCAGTTCTGTTTCAGCGAAAATTTTGTTGAAATGTGCCAAGCAAAACATGACAATGTTTTGAAATGTGCCAAGCGAAATATGTTGATAAGGGTCGATCCTTCGAAGGCAAGGTGGGCATGTGACCGACTTTGGAGTGTGATTGATGTGGTGTATATGATCATCAGATTATCAAAACATAAACACCAAAGCATACACAATACTTAATGCCAAAACGATACTGAAAAGACTTATTCTTAAACGAAAAAAAAAAATTTAGCTAGATTGGATTACGATGTTGGACAAGTGATTATGAGTTGATTTGGTATCCTTATTTGAGATTGAAGTGGGTTTCACGAAGGCGTCTACTTATTTCATCATCGAGACTTCCTTCTATTTGCTACCCCTTCTCTTTAAACCCAATCTATCGATTAATGACTTGCTTGAACGTATAAAGCTTATGATTAAGACTTGAATTATCTAGTTACCAGAAGTCAGGTGGTTGATTGACAGGACTCTGGGTTAACTTATCACTTAAAGGAGTTAAATATAGTACTCAGTGTTACACGCAAGAAGACGATTGTGGATAATTTCATGAGGTGTTGTACTTTCTTTTATATTTTATTGGTTGGTATAGAGTACTTATAGATTTATCTTTTCACGTTCTTCAATCAACAGCAATGCAAGCTTAGTAACAAAATAAATTTAGGGGGATTTTACTTCATTTTCAAGTTTGGTATATCGGGTTTACTTTACCAAGTGATCACAATAATAGCCGACAGAATACGAGGTTGGTAAGTTAGCCAGAGAGTTTATGGTTGAGATGTAATCAGCAATTCTAAAGGATATTAATTGTCCTTTTCCAAGACAAATGGATTCACCGTCTAAGCAAATTTCTCAAAGTTCTTTCACGGACATTCATATACAAGGGACCTTGATTATACCAAGTGTTTCTTTATTCTTGCTTCATCTCACTTTACGGTTTCTGACAGACAAAGAGGGCATATGCTTTGTTTGGAGTTCTAGATTTGGCTCAGACAAGAATTCTCGAGTATATGTGCGTACACAACAATGATGCTTCCAAGAGTTCGCAACATCATAGGGGAAAATGTGTTACATCGGACCTTAGTTGACTTTGATGTTAACCATGTCAAACTTCTAGGGGGAAAGTTAGTGTATCTTACTTTATCTTAGATGGTTTATGAAGTATACTGCATACGTGAGAAGAATTGATGCTGATTTTTCGCATGCACCCCAAACGAATATTCACCAAGCCCTAATGACAAGAAGTAGTGGTCGTTAGTATGGTTTGACTTCTACAAAATTCCGTTATGCACGTCAATGACAAGTAGAAGATTGTTCAAGCTACAACAAAGTTTCAGGATCTACTCAAGATAGGGATGTTGGTTTGGGGGGAAGCTGATTCAAAAACTTTGCCAAAAAGATAGTCTATGAATAAGTTTTTAAGACATGCTGCTTGAATTGGTGGATTTAATCTCTACTCGTGCATACTACATTGGTTATGTTACAAGTAAAGGACACTGATAGATCCAAGTTGAGTATAAGTTTCAAGACAAGGAGAACTCGGAGACATCTTCAGCTTGAACGCTTTGGAAGACTTTTTTGTGTTGTAATTTGTACATGATAGGAATCATTGTAAGTATTAAAGTTTGTCCCACATATTGGGGGAGATTTGTTAGGCTTAAATATATGATGACATAATAGAATTATTATAGTTTAGTTATGTGTGACACGGGGTTAGGGACTTAATAATGACGAGTTACAATGTTAGGTTGTGACCCATGACTATAAATACCCCCTCCATACTTCCATGGAGGGGTGAGGATAAACATTTGTCTCATAAGTGTGTGTTGTTTCTCTCTCTATAAAACACATACACTCTTTCCTTTCTCTCTCTTTAATGAAATGGCTTACTATCATTTCTATCCTCCCCGACATCCGGATCATATTTTGTTAGTAAATCTTTTATTACAGGTTTTTATTTATTTTCTTTAGCCTAAAATTACTACAGAGAGGGTCTAATTTCTAACATATATGGTTCATGAATTAAGGTGAGTCGAAGTCACGTCAATATAATTTTACAAGATTCCGTTGTCGAATCTGTGTTTTTTGGGATAGATTTGGGTTGTGGTTTTGAGGGTCAAAAACCTTATCAATAACAATTGTATAAATTGATGAAATTCAAACCAAAACTAATTTCATGATTATCTAGGTATACCTATGATTTTCCTAGATTTTTCCTAAGTGTCTAAATGGGTCTGGTCAAGTCAAACTTTTTGGTAGTCAAATCAAGTCACTTTCTGAACACTCTATGATGTTGAATTTTTTTTAAAATAGTTAGGCTTATTATTATTTGTTGGGGAATTAGCAATAGATACCTAACCCATTTAGGTTAATGTGGTTGCAAGATGCAAGTCTCATAAGGTCGTTTAGTATTTTATTTAGTAGTCATGTAGTGACTATAAAATTCTGCCATAATATAGAAACTTGAATAAAGGGATTTAAGGTATTTAGAGTATAAATAAAGTATGGGAAGTATGGTAGGGTGTTTATAAGCATAATAAATACATTAGTATCCATCAATTAAAAGGTTACATGATTTAGGGCCGTAAAACCTTGATCGTGAGTAACCCGTTGAATTTCTTGTGTTGATTTTTAGCCAGACTTTTGTGCGCATGTGTAAATAGTGAGGTGAGTAATCATCGCCCCTTTTTCTATGTTTTCTTGGGGTGTTGATGGAAATTTGTATACTAAATAAATTTTGAATATTTTAAGTGCTGGCGATTTATTATTTTATTGATTTTGGACATTAGGTAAATTATATGATTCTGTATTGCATGTTGGATTCGGTAGGGTTTCGCCTACCTCACTATTGGTCTTGCATTGTTAGACCGCAGGGTACGCCTACCTCATACTTAGGTTGCATTATTGGATTCGAAGGGGTACGTCCTACCTTATTGGTTGCGATTATGTGGACAGAGGGTAAGCCTACCTCATATGGTTTGCATTGTTGGGATCGGAGGGGCACGCTACCTCTTATTGGTTACATTGTTGGATCAGTGGGGTACGCCTACCCCCCCCCCCCCCCCCCCCCCCCCCATCATATGGTTTCTTTGTTAGATCAGAGGGTTCGTACTACCCTATATTTTGTGCAAAATCGAGTACATTTTGGGTGAGCTTGGGGGATTTTTGAGGTGTCTGTGCTAATCTAAAGAACAAATGTGTAATCGTTTGTTTGATGATGTTGATTTAATTGATTGCATTTGTGTATAATATTCATGTATGTCCTAATTGTTATAATGCACAGCAAGAGTAATTTTTTTTTGTTAAACCTATGAATCTCACCAACATAATGTTGATGTTTTAAAGTATCATTTTTAGGTGAGCATAGCGAGGTTAAGGAAGATATAATGTATGGCTAGCGAGACCTTAGGATCTTGCATATGAAGTCTATCTATCTAGTGTTTTTATCTTATACTTTCGTATTTTGAATACTTTGAATTGTGATGATGTTTTCTTTGGGATTTATTATGTCTATGTATTGTTGTGTTGCGATTAACCTTAATACAAGACTTCTCTTGTGTTAGGTGTCGTCATAACACTTTAGTTTTAATTTGATTGCATTCTAGTTATTCTCTATTGCT